>OZ018412.1:12731025-12787355 GCA_963969595.1 Neckera pumila
GCCATGAAATCAATTGATCAATTACAAAAACTTTGATTACAAAACTAAGTTGTAAAGCATGAAGCTACAAACAACATCGACAAAGAAAAATATTGGAAATCTTGTTACCACACGGTTTTGAAGATTCTTCAAAGTAGTAGAACAAGCATTCAATGGCCATTTGAAGATAGCCCACACATATTCAATGAGATTGAGGCCCGATGATTGAGGAAGACATTCTACAATGGAATATGGCTACTCTTGAAACCATTCCTAAATAATTTTTGCTTTGTGTGAAGTCACATTGTCTTCCTTAAAAATAACTTCATCCAGATCAAAGTTGCAATTTATCAAAGTGCTAAGCAATTCTCCTTGCAACAACTCAAGATAGCCTACGACATTCAATGAGTGTCTTTTCATTCTTGCACATCTATTTATATACAACTCTTACTATCACACAACTTGAAAACATCATTGAACCTTACAAGCGCAACATTTCACTGTTTGTTTAACTTGGCAGATTAGAAGGATTTTATGATTAAGCAAACAACAACTCAAGCCATTAAATTAGAGTTGAAATGATTGTAACTAAAAATAGCCCTTTTCCAATAACTCATTGTTCTATCTTTATACAATTAAAAAAGTTCTAACCTTGCTTTCACATTTTGGGTAGATTAAGCCGGCTTTGACGCTTTAGTAAAATAATGACCCTAAACTTCCTATTTTCTAAACATTCCTCATTGTTTCAATGAAGAATATACTCTCTTATTGTCTCCACTGCACTATCACTCCCGCTTGAAAGGACCAAACGCTTTGCATACTGCTTCTCCCAACATATCAAAGCCTATGGACATTGTGCTTTTGGCATGACAATGTTAATTCTCACCGTATTTCTTCCTAATCCTATTCACAAAGGATTGTGACAAACCAACAACTTGTACCACTTTTCAACTACTCATATGCTTTTTCAACTAAGAAATCATGTTGAACTCTCTCGCAAACAAAATCATCCTCATAATGTCTAACAACCTCTCCACATACTAGGCAGTCTCTGTCCAGTCAATTGAAGACAATTGACAATTAGTTTGGCTCAAATATGATCACTTAAGAGGTTGAATATCTCTCCCATAGTACACAAACAACTGCGTCAATGAAGGTAGCCACACTAAAGTAGAGATACCTATAATGGATTGGATAACTTAAACATTTCAACCTGTAAGACATGGGAATTTGTTCAAAAATTGAGCTCCATATGTGCAAAAAATAAGGATGAGGAAGAATGCAAAAAGCATTTTTTTTCATCAAGAATGAATGTTTCATTCAATATAATGTAGATTTTTCATTTGAACCCATCCTTGTCTCATAGATTCACCCAAAATGGCTAGCTTCGGAACATGTTTCTAATCAAGTATGAACCAATGTATCATTACAGGGGCTATCCATTATAGGTATGTATACCTTCTACTTCCTCTCCTGCCCTGCAGAGTGAGCATAAATGCTTGAAATAAGGACACACTTCCTCCCCACAGTTCACAAACTTGAACATAAACTCAATAAGTTTAGTATGAGTTAGGGTATATAATCACTTCAATGCTTCCATAGAAAGCAGTATGTTGTGAACACGTACTGAAAATTGTCTGGGATATAGAGGGTTAAAACGAAAAATAAACATTCATACTTTCATTATACTATGTAGCATTGTTGATTGGCACAAGTCGCCACCGACCGACGATACTGAAAGAAAACACTGAACCATCTTTTTCATAATCAGCGCTCTCATGGGCAGAGAAAAAAAATTGAACCCTCCTGACCATATATTTTCCAGTCCAAGATTTCCGCTGCGGGGTCTGTACTTTGTACTCCTTGCTGACCGACACAAGCAAACCCGAATGTTCCAAATCACAAAACACATACTGCAAACTCCACTGAACCAGGTGGAAGAACACGAACTCCGACGGATGCCATGGAAGAAAAATCAATTGTATATTACAAGCTATTCAGACAAATTGCTCTCACCTTATGCCTTCCAATACAGTCCACACGAAAAAAGGAATACCCTTCGAGCATTCCAGCGTGGAAGCATAGGTGGAGCACCCTAATGGCAGTGGAAGCACGTTCTACTGCAACCTACAACCTACCAGGAAAAAATAGCACATGGACTATTTCTAGAACGCAGAATGTACTTCCTCTACAAGGATTTGCTATCGTCCAAGCCTTGCTGGACCATAATCAGAGAAGCTAATTTCAGTTGCGGAACAAAGACTAAATCCACTCCAATATTATTCCCAAAACCTACTCCTACAGGTTCTAAAAACGTGTCCACGCCGCAAGTAGCGAGATGCAGGGATCCCAATCCAACCAACAGAGCAATCCTCTCAAAGTAGAGCCGAAAGTAGAGCTGATGTCAAAAATCAGAAGCGCAAAGCCGCGACCTTATAAAAACACATCACAAGCCAAAGGGAGGAATGACGCCGCACTCTATCAGGAGATCTAGCATGAGTAACCTAACAAGAGGGCAACAATGTGTTACGAGTTCTCCAATGTTACAAATATTCTCTTGTAGCTATCATGAAAGCCTCCAACAGGACTCCTCTCCACACTTCTTCATCACCCTGGGAACCCGTCTCCAGGACGGAGCTCAACGACACTCGTCCGGGTGGTGTGAAAGCGGCCGTAATCCATCGAAAATTGCATCCCATCCATTCCTTACCTTGCTCCTACAGGTCCGGCAGGAGCTCCACTGGGGTTGTTCACTCTGTCGATTCCACTTCGGACGTTGTATTGTTCATGCACCCTCACTCGATTCTCTGCCCACCACTGCTCAGCCTCCCTTTCACTGAACCGTTTCCGACTGCAACGTCCACGCCAAGACAACCTTAGCAAGAGCACAATACTCTCCACGGACTAACCAAAGGCGTTTCGCCCAACATTAATCTGAAAAATCAAACTAACATGGCATACACTGGCAGAAGAATGGACTCGGAGCATATCATAGCAAATAGCAGAAACCACACCTGAAACGAACACGCTTCAAATCTTTTCCACCTCCTGGAAGGGCAGTCAACGTGATGTACACGCCAGGCTCATCTTGCTCTACCCACTCCGACTCCGGTTCTCTTCCGTTTTCGGTCGACAGCGAGGTAACCGATGTCCTAACCCCTTCCTCTGGTCGTTGTCCTGTATCGTACCCATTCATCTCTCCTTCTCCCAGCCTCGTTGGCGGTCGCACCACCCTTCCCATCTCAGCCTCTGCACCCATGCCAGGACTGTCCGCTCCCTGTGACCCACGTCCTGAGAGCAGATCTGAAGGACTCACAACTCCATTGCCCTCGCTGCCATGGTTATCCGCGCTTGGACTGAAGTGCTGAAAGTGCAACCCTGATCCTTCGCTGCCTCCATCAAGAGCCGAACTCCCCTGAGCTCCATTCGGAATGTCGAGACGAGAAAGAGACAAAGAAGCCGATCGCCCATGTTTGAACGCACCTTGAGGCATCCTCTCAGCCATCTCTTTCAGCTGCAAAGACCACGAAAACTACCATTCAGACGATATCATTCGAATAGGCACCGAAATTTCAGAGAATCAACACATTCCACAAGATTGAACCAGGAAAAAGAAGAGAAACAGGACAGCACTAGAGCGCGTCTTAATCCCTATGTGGCCACTTCCATATCCACACAAATTTTGAAAGAAATCAACTCGGAATCTTCGAGGAAGAGAATAAACGCAGCAATAGAAACACCCTAAATCTTGGAACGATAGAAAATATGTTTTGGATGTTACTAAAATCGAAACTAAGCTTCAAAAGCGCACTTCGTATATTAAGCTTGTGCACTTGGGAATTAGAAATTCAAGGCGTCACGGCACATTCAGCATTTTCACGCTATCACTACTTTCAATCAATGAACAAGCACACAGGGCCCAAAAAATCGAGGAGTTCGGAATTGGGTTCGGACACAACATGACCTAGTGACGAGAAAAGATAGAACGGGAGATAGAAGAAATGCAAGAATATCGATCTTTAAAAGGTTGAAACAGCCAACAGGATGCTCTCAAGCGACAGAATTCTCAGAAACTCGTGGGAATTTCAAACACTTCGTTCAGTCACAAAGGAACGACTGCAAACTCTATCAAGGAAGGTCACGAATGCACTGAGGATCCTAAATTCAGATGGGCGAGTGCAAAGGGTGGAGAGTGAGACTATGATACCGAGTCCGACGTCAAAGCCTCCACAGGCTCCTCAAGAAAATGGCCTAATTCCTCCATTGCTACAGTATGGACCCGCATCTGCTCCCCAAGGATTCAAAGCATCTATCATACAGGATTCTCCACCGAGGTATCAGCATAAAGCGTCCCAGCTTACAGCTGATTCCACAAGCAAGCAGAACCCTCGTTAGAACAAAGAAGTATACCTGTGCAGTCAGTGACTTGATGACTTCCTTCGCAGCTCGACACTTCGCAGCCTCTTCCGTTGCCATCGCAATGGCATTCTGGAGCTGCTGAGCAGAACGATGAACATCCTTCTCATGATTTTGGAGCTGCCTGGCTAAACTCTCCACCTATCAAATAGAGGCACAGTTAGCGCGGAAATACCGAACACTGAATTAAGCATTCCAGTCACCTTGGCAATCGCGGCACGAAACGTGCTAGACCATCATAAGGTCCTTATAATCCAGGATGTTACCTGCGACCTCAACTGCACGTTCTCGTCACTCAAATTGTCGTTCGTCTTCTTCAAGTCCTCCACCACGGTTCTCGGAACGACCAGACCCGTCCCCGTCGGAGTTGGTGTCGTCGATCTGGGCGGGCTCGAGCGCCGAGACAGAGGCGAAACAGCTCTCGAAACCGCTCGACCTGATGACACCGTGCTCGATAACACCACGGGCCCTTTCGAACTCGGTTGGAAAGGAGGCTTCGCGAAACCCGCGGGCACGCTCACGGAACCCCACGATGCCAGACCGCCAGACCCGTTGGGAGCCGGCGACACACGACTGGTCGAACTGTCGGGCTTCTTGGTCCGCTTCCTCGCATCACCCGCCTTGCCGAACTCCAAAGTGATCGAGTTCGGAGGCTTCCCCGAGTTCGAGCCATGGGGTCTCGGCACCCTCAGCTCTCCTTTGCTGGAGCCGTCTTTCAGCTCCATCGACCGCCGGCGCGTCCCCAAGCCGCCCACGGACCCCCCTACTCCATCGCTGCCCTTCCGAAGCTTGATGTAGCACGGGTCGCACACTCGGAATGGTTTCCCCGGATTCGGAGCCAGCGACGCTTTCAGAGCCTTCTTAGAACTGCACGCGTGACAGAACACCAGCCCGCAGTTGTAGCAGTTGTGCCGCTTCCGAGTGAACCCAAATGGCAGACGGCATCCCAAGCACGCATTCTGATCGGCGCCAGACAGCCATTTGTGCAGGCAGATCGCGGCAGTGAACGTCGAACCACACGCGATGCTCTTCACCTGCTTGTCCTTCAGCGCTTCGACCAACGTCGGCGTGCTCCTGTCCTCCAGATCCCCATGGCCCAGACGCCCGTTCGCGCCCCTTCCCCAAGTGTACACCTCCGACTTACGAGTCAGAACGGCCACGTGATGCGCTCCGCAGGAGATCTCCTCCACAAACGACTCCAAAAGCTTCCCCTCCACCAGTCCCGGCAGCTTCCCGTCCGCTTGGGGATCCCCCAATTGCCCGGACGTCGAACCACCCATCGTGAAGACCTGCCCCGACGTCGTCAACGCCACCGTCAGACTGTTGCCGCAGGCCACCTGCCGGAAATTGTGGTCCACCAGCGCGGCCACGCAAGTCGGCACCAGCCGCTGCTCCTTGTCCCCGTGGCCCAGTCGACCCTTGTCGCCGTCGCCCCATGTGAACAGCTTCCCGGACGAGATGCTGGTGGCCGTGGAATTCCCCACCATCACCTCCACCACGGCCGAGGTGTGCCACACCCCACACGCTGCCCTCACCGTCTTCAAGCCCTTCAGAGACTCCACCTCCCGCGGAGAGTACGCGCGCCTCGTGTCGTTGTGACCCAGCACTCCGAACGTGCCGTCCCCGAACGTGAACAGCTGCCCGGACGAGGTCACGAATGCAGTGTGCCAAGGACCGCACGCCACCGAGGCCACTCGGATCCCCTCCAGGTTCACCCGCTTCGGAATCCAGTGGCTGATGTCGTTGCCGTGGCCCAGCAGGCCCAGGCTGTGAGTGCCGTCGCCCCAGCTGTACAAATCCCCGGACAGCGTCACCGCACAAGCGTGGTACTCCCCGCACGCCACCACCTCCGTCGTCGAAGACGCCAACGCGTCCACCAGCTGAGGATGCGACACATCGCAATCCACACCGTGGCCCAGACGCCCTCCGGACTCCTCCCCCCAACTGAACACCTCTCCCTGACGCGTCACCACCGCGGCATGCCGGCCCCCGCAAGCGATGTACTGCGCATCCAGAACCATGGCAGACTCCAGAGCTTTCGGGAGAAGTGCGTCCAGTTTCAGGCCTCCACCGCTGCCGATTCGGTGCACGCCACCACCCAAAATGCCGTCGCCTGCACCCTCTCCCCACAGATACACGTCGCCCAACGCCTCACCATGAAGGGAGCTGTCCTCGCCGTGCAGTGAACTGTGGCTCGACGAGCTCACAGCACTAGACATGCTGATCCTGTAATTGTCAGACTGGCCGGCACCAGACAGCCTCAGATGCGCACTCACGCTGTCCGACCCCAGCGATGAACTGCCGGAATGCATCGAGCCTCCAACTGAACCCGCATCAAAAGGATTTTTGGCTTCGACTTTAGGAACGGATCCTGTCAGATAACCCTTATCTGATCGCAGGGGACTGCCTAAAAAACTCGAGGCCTTGAAAACATCCCCGCTCTCCTGCCAGACCAGAACGGTGCGATCATCAGGTATGGAAACCAAGTCATCATTTTCACTCGACACTATCAACATCATATACCACACTGGCCCAGTCATGAGAGCACAGTACTGGAACTTCGAACCTTCAGTACAGCAGGTGGTTTCTTTTTACGTATACTCGCCTCAGAGTAAGACAGGCATAGTCCAAACGGCATCTTCCTTTAAACAAACAGCTGAAATGGCTATCAATCATTGTTAGTGCGGCTTGCTAACACTCCAAGGTAACTTCGGATCTGATGCTTACAACAGAAGGCTCGTTACAATTCTTTGGTGACAACCACAAATACATACCTGGTGCAGATTGTCAGTGCTTCCGAACGGGGACGTAAGAGGTGAACTACTCCTAGTCAGTGCAGGACTGATGGCATCCGCGGATCCTTCATGCTTGAGGTTGAACTTCGATTTCCGCAACTGAGCGCCAGCAACAGAAGCCTTCAGGCCCACGAACCAGACTTCAGCCTCATCCTTATCCTTACATATCTGCAAACACATCGCAATTACGCATCAGTATTTCGTATCCAATAATTCAAAATACATGCACACTCATCCAAAGATCCTCCTGCTCACCACCTGCACTAACCACACCCAGTCAACCATACATCCACACACTTTCCTTCGACACTCACCAGATCCAGTGACCGTTCCTCATTGGAGTGAATCAGTGAAAAAGACTGGTACTCCTTCTCGGGCCTCGGGTAACGTAAAAAAACGGGCTGTCGGGGCAGACAAACGAGTTTGTTAGTTTCTCGATACTGGACGGTGATAGGATCTCCAAAATAAACTCACACTATTTGTACAAAAATTCTCGAGGTCAATCTCCACATCCAAGTCCAGATCTTCCAGTATCGAGACGGAACAACAGTGATGGAGAAGAAGAGCATGAGCTTGAGATCCTAATCCTATGTTGGTGCAGGAGGGGCAGGATGTCTCAAGGAAATTCTAAATGTGCCGTGATGTCTCAGCACAGCGATCACAAACAGCACTAAAGAGGGATAATAAACATATTTCTTCAAATATAGATACAATATCTTGTTTCTTTAGGAATTTTCATAGATAATATATCTTGTTTCTTCTGTGGTTTGATTAACCGCGATCTTTTAACCTTTAACAAATAGTGTGATTGACTATTTGAAATTAAAAGAACATTCTACGGATCATAGAACTCATAACGACGCCCAGCACTGGAACACAGTCATTCCACAGAGCAGCGAAACAGACAATCAGGAACTTACAGTACGCTGGCCAGGTATTATTCTAGTCACAGTACTCAACCAGAGTCTCTTCTCCTCTCCCCCGGAGTACCATACCAATGCATTCTCATCCTGCACACAGCTGTTCAAAGTCAGGATCTCAAACACCCAAGATCATCATTCATATGGTGTACTAGGTGAAGCTAAGCTTCGCATCAAAAGGTTCTCGTGACAGATAAAGCTGGGCAAAGAATACGGCAGCGATCGACAGCAACGCCAACTTGTTCCGAACTGTAAGAAAGGTTCTTCGTTTAGATCCGATGCTGGGACAAGCGATCATGATATCAAGCGACCCCGCTGATTTTGAAGTAAAAAGAGAATGACACGCTCAAAGTTTACTGTATATCAGGAACAGTGATCAGGGACGCAAGAAGAACAATGTCAGAAGAAGGCACATCGTAAAATGACGTACATTGGAGAGTTTGAAAGGACAAAACTTGGGTTTCCCACGCCGACCGTACTTCAAAAGCTGCGCACCTTTCTTCAGTGCAGTTATAGCCTTCAACCAATGAAAGAAATAGATCAGATAGGGAATCAAACATGTTCTACATGGAGGAGAGAGCTGTTGCTAAAGCATGATCGAGCACGAGAAAGAATACCAATAAGGAGGCACATCATCCATGTTCTGTATTGGATTCATACAATAAAATTCTCGATGACCTCTGGAGAGTTTAGTGATTAATCCATGCACCACAACTTCGTCCTTCACAGTGGTCACTCTTTCAGCATTCCTCGTCTCGATTTCATTAGGAAACCCAGTTCCTGAAAGCCAGAAAATCTTCGACAAATAGAGTTCACACATTCGTCGAATCTACAGAGAACGTAATAACACACTAAACTTACTCACCAACACGATGCATCAATCTTAATCACTAGCACTCTAGAACCTCAAAACTAACCTTCTGTAAAACTAGAAGAACAGACTCTGCTAAAGTCATACGAATCTGGGTAGGGTCGCCTAATCGTAAGGAAACATGCAAACCGATAAACATGGAGGATACTAAAACAGTTCGGGACCTGATCTCGAAAGTTTTTACACTTGGTTGGTCTTCAACTAGCAAGTTGGGTAAAAACATGACTTGGCAAAATCAGATCAGTGACAAAAATGAGCTTGCAATGGAAATAGAACTGTCTGCTGTAATTCATAGTGCTGACCAACCTCCCACGCCGAATTTGGATAAGAAGTTCACACAAAGTGAAAAAAAAATTATCTCAACAGATTTAGTCTTGCTCCTAATGTGACCTCAACACAGCTCTACACTCCTCTCCCAATGATCAATCCTACACATGCTCAAATGCTTCAAGCGACACGAATAGTATACTCTGCCTTGCATGTCCTCACACTTTGTTTATTTCATGGCGCTTCTAAGCGATGATACTACCTTCCATATTGGTCACGAGGCTAATTCCGTAGAACTGATGCTCCCTGGCCAGGTAACGCAAGAGGAAGCCCTCACCATACGGATAGAAATCAAGCGAGGGAATTCTTTAAAACCCTAAAAATCAATCCATTTTCTAATCCGCAAGCAAAAGGAAGGGTATCGCTCAACTAAAGACCAACGTGTTCAGGAGGCTCTACCTGTTCAATATCGCGCTCCAGTACTCCATGCCGGGACTGATCTGCCATTCGCTGCCCAACCTGGGCTAAGTGCATCCCTTTCCTAGCTGACATTACAGGTGCTGAATTCTCGAATCCAGCACCTTGGATATAGATATACGGTGCTGGTACCTACGTGATGTTCACATTGATCGTCTTTATCTTGGGCCATCACTTTGCACCAACCCCCGAGACCACTTGGCGACACTTGGAAGAAACAGTTCGCCTGTCGAGTTCTCCCAGCCCACATGAAGTTAAGCAATTATTAACGACCCCGCGAGGCCGCAAGAGGACGGAAAACCTTTGCAGCTACCGAACGCTCATTTTGAAAGTAGATCCCCTGAAGCCACAGACAAATCATTGATGCAGAAAAAATGCATGCCATATTGCCATGGCAAGCAGGCTCAACACTTCGCATGTGCCACATCAAACTATTTTCAAACATTTCACCCAATACTTTCGCGAGGCGAGGCGAGGCACTTTCACTTCAAAAATCAATTTCAAAGCGTCCACGCTGCCCTGATACTCTCATCCAACATATCTCCAGGATAAAACATTGCCGGTCACATAGCCTACGCACTCAAACTGCATTCTCAAATCCATCCATGAATCCAAACCCTAAGAAACCGGCATTCAGCACAAAGCAACCCCCATGGGATCCGTGAGACCTAAATTAAATCCGACGCGGAACCTCAAAAATTCAAACCTAATCGCGGTCGCACCGCAACATTGTCCACATTCCACCATCACTCCAAACCCTCGCATACCCTAACGCGCACTCACTCACCTCCTATCCGCGGCACATTTCCACCATACTACAATACGCGCCCTCAATTCCCCGGTCCTCGGTCCACTTCACCGACTCGCATCCCACTCCGACGCACCTCCCAATCCAACGAACTGCAAAACCCGCGTCCACGCCCTTCCCTCAAATCGTCACAAAAACAAATGCTCCCAATACGTAAGCCCCAACTCCTCGTCCGTCTCCTCCATAACGCCCAGGAAATCCGCCAAGTACTGCTGCCTCGAAACCATGGGTCAAACGAACCCTGCGAAGTCGATTTCGGACACGCGCCCCGGCGCCCCTGAGATCCAAATTGCGCAGCTAAAAGCGAGAAAACGAAGCCTACAGGAAAATATGAAAGGGCCGAGGAGTGACGTGGTGTATGATTGCAGCTCTGGACGCAGGCGTCGAAGACGCTTTGCGAAAGAAGGCGCGAAATCGGTAAAAATGATTCTGAATTAGGTCGCCTCCAGTGTTAATTAGCGCGGCTAAGAATGGCAACTTTTTTACAAAAACAATTATCCTTCCCACTCACTATATACGCTGTAAATAATAAATAAGGCTTTTTGATTGATACCCAAAATTTGAAAATGATGGAAGAACTACTCCATTATGATTTCAAGTAGCGGTAGAATTATCATCACCCTTCCGAAACCATTAGCGCTCCGATGTCCAAGTTTTGGACGACAAACAAATTTAAACTGGCATTTTTTTCTCAACACGACTTGGATGAAAATCATCTTAATTTGTGGAGATGTTTTATCAAGTTGTTGTCTAATCTAATGGTTGGATTTGGTGTTAGTAGAGTACATATTTTATTATCTTAAAATTACAAATGTAGAAGTATGTCAAGTGGTTGACCAAGCCAAAATTGCATTAACTCTAGTTCAAATTTGGATGTGCAAAAATGAAGTCATAATTTGTAGTGCACGAAAAAATTAAAAATCACTATGTCAAGAGAACCTCATTTCAAATCCAATCGAGCAAATTGTACTCAAAAATTGATAATATTTTGCTTGTTATTGAATTCAATAGGAAGTTTGAAATTTTCTTTTCAAACTTTATAAAAAAAAATATTAGTGATAGCATTGGTGAATCTAACCATATGGGTGGAACCTAAAATTTAAAGTCTACAACTTATTTGTATCTCTCTATGTCAATCCCTAAAGGACCAACATGCGTTTTTTGGCAACATAGAAATTTTGGACAAATACATGTGACTGGAGACTTGTATATTTTGGGCTAAAATTTTTATAGAAAGTTGGGACAAGAAATGTCTTTCATATGCACCAAATTTCATAACATTTGGAAATACAAATCAAAAGTTATGGCCAAATGTGTTGTTTGTTTCTCAACTTGGCAGTCTGGGCAGATCAGAAAAAATCACTTTTTTCAAAAATAAAAATTTGAAATTGGTTTATTAGATTTATAGATACTTGGAAAGCTTTAAATCATTCCATTTTGATCAATGAGTCAATTGTTACGTGGATTTTTAGTTTGCGGGCAGTTATGGATTGTCTACTCTAAAATAAACTTTGAAGTTGTTTATTTCACTCAATTTTCAAATAATTTGTGTAAAAAATAAAATTATAGGATGTAGATTGTTTAATAAAACATTGCAACCATTGGAATTGGCATTTTTCAATTCCATAATTAACTTCTTAACAATTTAGTGTTTTGAACAATTCTCTACTTCTTTCTACTTACTATTTTTTTCCTATATGTTGTACAATTCCAAATAATCTGAAAATTTTCAAGCATGTAGCCAACTTGCCCTGAAGAATGAATCCAAAGAATCACAACCATTTTAGATATTTTTCATAATAATCTAACCTTGTGAAGTGCAGCTACCCGGATTTTTGTAGGAACAAAAAATAGACTTTTGCCACTTCAAATGCTAATATCTTCCAATCCACAAGATGGAATTTTTGAAATTTTTTACACACATTCTCAAAGTAGAGTACTACAAGATCCTACAATTGCATGTGTCCAAAAATGATATATTTCAAAATTTTGGTACTTGTCCTAAAAATGGCAGTTTTGGAGCATTTTTGGTAAGAACATAGTCAAGGAACTTTAGGGGTTAAGGGGTTAAGTTTTCATAAGTAGACAAATTTGATGTGGGCCATTAGATGTGGAGCCATGTGGCATCATACTACTTGTTTGAGGAGCCATTGTTAACATCATTTGAGTAAGTAGCCTTGGGATTCCTCCAAAGAACTTACCTTCAGAGCAAATCTTTTTTTCTAGTTTTTGGTACATTGATCAATTATTACTAATGTATCTTGTTCCAATCAAGTGTATAGATCATTGACACTACAATGCTAAATATATTGCCTTTGGTAATGATGGTTCAACTCCATCACCTACAATTTCATTTCTTTTTTATCCATTTATAGTATCACAACTTGATTTGCATGATACTATAGTGTACACATGAATGATTGTTTCAATGTTTTATTTCTATAACATCCCATATAAAACTCAAACAAAGTGATCACAAAACATCAAATGAGCAAATAAATTCAAAAATAGAATGTGTAATAGTGAAATCATATGTCTTTCATTCATTCAATACAAAAAAATAGAGGAAAGGAACCTAAAAAACATGACATATTTGGAGAGCTTTTAGCACTAAGAAAGCTAAAGGGTTCTTCTTTGGAGCAAACACACCCTTTTAAAAAAATTTCATTTATCAATTAAAAAGCTTTCGTCCAAACTTTGGCTTAGTCAACTAAGCTACCCAAAAAATCTTTTGTTGCAAAGGTCACTAAGTTATCAACACCAATTTGTACCCTTAGTTGGCTTTCTAACAATTCAACCTATTTGGTCATTGAAAACCCCCTTTTGGGCTACCTTTTTGTTGTTTAATTTACATCATAAAGTTTAAGACCCTAGGGTTTGTCAACAGTTATCATGTAGTTATTGTTGTTTTATGCGTTTGCATGTAATTACAGTTTATTGCATCATTATGATGCATTACTTTGTATCGTTACGATGCAGTTGCAAAAAATGCATTATAATGATGCGATAACAATGTGAAGTAATGCATTGTAATGATGCGATAAATTGTAATTAACGTGCAAACCCATAAAACAACGATAACTATATGATAATTGTTGATAAATCGTAGGGTCTAAACTTTGTGATGTGCTTCAAATGACTTCTATTTGGATTGTCCAAAATACAAATCTTAATTATTTTTGTATCTATTCATGCGCTTCTAATGATAGCCTTCTTAAGTTCTAATTTTACATCAACCAAAAGATCGCAATATATTCAGAGGGCCATTTACCATGATCCATTTAAGAAGCTCTAACTTATTGAAATGTAATAATGCATGGCATAATTCATACATCATACATCATCATACATCATGCCTTGCCAATTGCCATACATCATTTGGCCCCCATTAGGAGAGATTGAGACATTAGAGGAGATTTGAGGCCTCCAAGAGCCCGCGAATTATCCTGCATTCCTACGCAGGAAAGCTGCTGGTTGATGTGGTCGCGGGAGTGCTACGTTTTTTTTCTTTCTGACAGCTCGTACCGGCTGTTCACAGATCTAGCCAGATTAGGGAATTGGCCTAAAATAGCCCTCCAATGCCCCCCAATCTCTCCTAATGCCTTCGAAAGACTACGAGTTTGCAGACTGTCGGAACTTTGGAAACGTTGCCAAATTAGCAATCTAACTTGGCACAAGTAATGTCACGTCAAATATTAATATTTAATTAATCCTTAAATATTTTTTAAAAAAACAATAAAATTTTAATATTTAAATTAATTATTATTCTTATTTATTATTAAAATATGTTGACAGCGTATTGTAGTTTCCTTTCCCAACAAAGGAAACAAGCTTGAAACAACCCTCCTTTATCCTCAAAGCTCTTCTAATGTCTAAATCAGAATTTAGAGGTGTTGGTAGTCTCAAACCACTTTTCTAAGTACCTATGATATTCTATGATGGCCTCTATTTCCGTACTTTTATAGCTTCCACCTCAAAAAGAAGTTATATATCTTGGATTTGCTATATTGTAGTTGTATGGCAGGTCTGGTGAAAAATAATTTTTAAATTAGATGCCAAAATTTTAGAAGAATTAATTTTTCAAAATATGATTTTTTGTATGGTAAAAAAGCAAATATTGCAGAAAAATTTATGTTTTGCATTTGTCAAACTTTATATTTTGGATATAAACAAATATTTAGTGGAGAAGTGCCAACAAAGCCTTCTACTTATAATACCAGATATTATCGTACCATTAGCTTTTGGATTGCACTTGTGTAGTTGATTGACCAAATTGTTCCTTCTTTATGTTGGTTTGTGCAATCTTATTGTCATCTATTGCAACTAATGGTCTCAAGGATCAATGTTGAGTGTAGGAAAAATTTCATTTATATCCTCATCAACTATCTTTGTGGCCCTCTGTCACCTATTTCAAGGGACAAAATGCATTGCAGTACGTAAGGGGGGTGAATGCACTTGTATGATTTTCAATGTTCAATTTGCTGTACACAAGAATACAACTTTTGGAATAAATTTTTTTTAAATAAAAAAATATTGACAATTTGTATAACACATTAACACTAAAAGTAGTGTATTTTAAAAAATTCAAGCCTGAAAGAAATGTTTTCCAAATGTTATATATAAAATAGAGAAACTAAAAATTTCAAGATAATAAATTTTTATATATTTGTATTTTTAGAAAATAAAAAAAATTCAATAAAATTCAATAAAATATTATTATTGTTTTCAGCATATAGTGGCTTCAAATCAACAGTTATATCTTGATGAAAAAGAATTCTACAATCCATGTACTGATACAAAAATATCCATGTGCAAGATGAAAAAATATTATTTTTGTAAATTAACATGCCTACTAGCCTAAATTCAAGATTTATATTTTTAAATCTTTTGACCTTTATTTAACATAATTAAAATTCTATCCTTCCCCCATACATTTATTATCCAAACAATTCATTTATAACACTGGGAGAAGACACCCCAAGTTCTAATATATAGCACCTCAACAATATAGGCTTCAACATTTATAATCCAATAGGGAACGTAGAACTCTTGGCAAAGCTCCCAAAGCTATTAATTCATTTTATGTGTAGAAAGTAAAGCAACCTACACCATCTTGTCTATCTAGATACAAATAACCTTAATGCACTCATTGACATTTCTTACAAATAGTCTCATGATGAACTTCATTTACCTCATCAACTCATACTTCAAACATCCATCTATTTAGTAGAACTACACACAAAAAACTATCTTTACTTCCACAAATCAGCTACAACAATCATGCATTTTCTTCTCATGGTATCAAAAATTTGTGACTACATAAATATACATGGAAATGAAAAAGCACATAACCTTGCCAATTAGAAAATTTAAAGGAACTTTGTCTTCAAGAACATTACTTTGGATTTACCAATTCAACTCTCTACTATATGTATAAAGGTGAATGGCCCTCCTTGCAATAAACACCATGTACATGCATGCCCAAAAGATCTACATCCAAAAACTAAGAATTCCCTCGAATACATTATTTACCCAACAATCTTCAAGCATTGAAAAAAGGTCAAATAATCCAAACATCAATAATTCCTTGTCTAATAAATTTTGGACCAACCCATCTATTTCAAATGCCCAAATCATATATCTTCTCAAATTCCAATATAGACAATACATAGGTTAAGCTCACAAATAACTATTTTGGCCAACACAATCCCATCCCTTCCAATGCACACTCTACATTTTTTAACAAAATCAGTAGAAAAAAACTACTTTGATTTCAACAAAATCAACTTGACGTGTTTGTTGTGTCCAACGCAAAATTTGTGTTATAAGAAGTTGAAAAATGTAGATTTTGCGTTAAATAAGACAAACACTAGTGTGCCCTGTGCTGTTGCTAAGCCAAAACAAAAGAAAAAGTCATTTTTTAATTTTTTTATTGATATAAAAACTTTGAAATTCAATAACTTCTACATCGTCATTCCAAACGCCACAAAACAAAGCCTGTCCACCCCTCCTTGCCAAGAGCTTTCCAACAAACCAAGCATGCGACCAAAATCAAAGTAAAAGTGATTTTTTGATTTTTTGATTCATAAATACTTTGAAATTCAATTACTTCCGTACCG
Source organism: Neckera pumila (assembly GCA_963969595.1). Lineage (NCBI taxonomy): Eukaryota > Viridiplantae > Streptophyta > Bryopsida > Hypnales > Neckeraceae > Neckera > Neckera pumila. The sequence goes on from OZ018412.1 coordinate 12,747,678, forward strand.
TAGGTCCAAACGCCACAAAACTAAGCCTGTGCACCCCTCCTTGCCAAGAGCTTTCCGATGATACCAAGGACGGTTTGGGAGATCTCAACGTAATAAAACAAACAAATTAGGTATCTAAATATAGGTAAAAAAACCATACTAACTTAATATATGGACTAGTGTGACGCTGTGCCGTTGGCCCAATTTTCATCTACTCCCGGTTCCCCTCTTGGTTCTACTTCCGATTCTACTCCCATTTCTACTCCCGGTTCCACTCCGAGTACCAAGAACGCCACCAAAATCAAAGTAAAAGTAATTTTCTAATTTTTTAATCAATAAATACTTTGAAATTCAATAACTTTTGCACCACCGCTCCAAACGCCACAAAACCAAGCCGGTGCACCCCTCCTCGGCGAGAGCTTTCCGACGGTACCAAGCACGCGGCCGGAGGACGCACGATCAGGAAGTTGTCCACGCTACAAACAAAACAAAACAAAACAAAACAAAACAAACAAACAAACAAACAAACAAACAAACAAACAAACAAACAAACAAACAAACAAACAAACAAACAAACAAACAAACAAACAAACAAACAAACAAACAAACAAACAAACAAACAAACAAACAAACAAACAAACAAACAAACAAACAAACAAACAAACAAACAAACAAACAAACAAACAAACAAACAAACAAACAAACAAACAAACAAACAAACAAACAAACAAACAAACAAACAAACAAACAAACAAACAAACAAACAAACAAACAAACAAACAAACAAACAAACAAACAAACAGCCTCATTTAAGGTATTGATGTCAAATTGAATTTGTTGAAATCAATGTAGTTTTCTTCTAGTGAATAGACATATGCATGGATATATATTTTTCAGTATTGCACCCATCCAAACATCAAAGCCCTCTGCATACAAAGACATAATAAGCAATACATGAGCTCTGAAAAATGATACTATCACATGCAAAGCTAGTTGCTTTATACTCATGAATGCAGGGTTTTTCTAAGACCTCCAAGCACACCATTTTCCCATGGTTATAACCTTGTCACTACTATAATTACATGAATTGTAAATGTCATGCCCACTTATGCTTTGATATGCTTTGCCTCCGAACAATACCTTTCCAAAATGATCCACCAACTAGCCCATCACAACAACAAAAAATTTGATTTCTAGAATTTACATATTGCAATGACAGTTTCTCCTTAGGCTTTAAGGCACATAATCTCAAACTCATTTCTAAATTCTATTCACTCATTTCTAATACTAGGAACCTAGGATGAAATACACAACCACTTGTAGTAATTATTGTAGCTTCTAGGGCAAGACTTGTGAACCATCTACACAATCACTTTCTAACATTATTAACATTGCCATCAAGTATGCCACTTGCATGTACTACTATCCAAAGAAAAGTTAAAAAGCAATCAAACACTTTCCAATATGCACAACTTATCTTAAAACAAATAGAAATATCTATATCCAATCAAGGTCTCATATCCTATCTCTAAGGCATGCACATGGGCACACCTGTATTTTAGGCCAAGTAGGGATTTTTTTGTAGATTGCCTTGTCTAGGCGGGTTATAATAAGATTTCAACTAATAGAGCTAAAAGTTATGTGCTTACTTGTTATGTGGATACTACAATGTCATGACACATGTCTTTATTTTTTTGTGTAAAAGTGAGCAAGACATACTATCTTTAGTGAGTGGAATTGGAAGACTCTAGACAGTTGCTCAAACTACTTTTTGGCTCCCAAAAAATATAATAATTTCAATTTTGGAATAAAATTACCAAAAAATTGCAGTCACCATACTTCCTATCTTCTGACAGAGGAAAATATACATCCCTTCATACTGCTCATCAAGTGTTGCAAAATTGCTTAAATGATTGGGTATGGGTGTTTCTACCTTAATGCTCTGTGCACAACTTCTACCATGGACCTAAACTCATTGTACCCTCTTTTTACAACAGTAACAAATTTCCCAACTCTCCATCTACTCCACTCCATTTTTAAATTAAATTAACTCGTATAGAATCTTCCTTCTTATAATGATATGTAATCTAGATGTCACTTATTTAGACGAGATTCTTGGAGCTCAATGTGGAATCCAAATTCAACAAACTCTTCCCGTACTACATGCACGAAGTTGAGTGGTTGGAGTTATTTCTCTCTCTCTCATATTCTTATTGTATTTGTCTTTTTAAGATTTCAATTTTATTTATTTATTTAAATAATTTTTGAAAAGTCATTTTTTGAATTGAAAAAACTATTTTTTTTTTAAGTCAAGAAATATGGATATTCCTTGAACATAGAAGGTTTGCAATTTTTTTTTGTAAAAATCTATATTGAATAAATGTAAGAGAACTAATACCAAAAATTACAAATATTTAGATGGATGAAAAGATAAAAAAATTGCATGCTTAGGACATGTTTGTGTTCATCCATTGTTCAAAATTTGAAAGTCATACTAGTCCTATAGGGATTAAAGTAATAAATGACTAATTTTTAAATGCTTAGAATGGCCAAAAGCAGCCATGATGATTTATTATAGGAATTGAGATAAATTATTCAAAAAAATTGAAGAAAGTTTAGTAATGAAATGTGTCAATGAAATATATCAATGAAATATATCAATGAAATGTGTCAATGTTTTAGGAAAAATAATCTTATATGAACAAAAATAGGAAAAAAAATTTTTAAGGAAATAAAAATTAAAATATGGCCTGTTTCAAATATTATTGTAATCAACTAGCAAAATGAATTACCAGGTGAATGCAAGAAAGACCAACCAAAATATGTAGCGTGTTTTACAGTACTCATTTTTTTTGGGAGTACTTTATAATTAAAAAATTGTTTAAACAAAAGTGAATTTTTTTTTTATGTATACACCTTTAAGAAGAAGGTACCCTAGGAAGGAAAAGCATAGAAAAGTTCTCTAAGTAGGAGAACTAGAAAAATGCAAAATCTCATGAAAACAGGTACTTTCACATTTCAATTTTTAAAAAATAGGAAAAACAATTTTTAAGGAAATGAAAAACTGGCCATCTGGGAAGACTTTATGGGAAAGAGATTTCACCAAAAAAAAAGATTTTGAAACCATTTTGAATGTTCGGAATTGTGCGCACAAGGGAGCCCTATTAGCACGCATGTGGAGGATATAAAATAAAGTAGTTTTAAATTTCCTTTGATATAAACATGACTTCTTACTATAGGAATAGACCACAAAAATTTCAGCTCTAGGTCATTAATTTTGGGTACTCTTCAATACTAAAAACTCCTAACTCGCAAAATATGACAAATTAGCTAAATTTAAATTTATATATAAAATTATTTTTAATTTTTTTGAAAAGTAAGGGATCTAAATACTATCAAATTATCCATCTCGAATAAAAATTTCAAGTTAATTGGGTTCAAACTTCAATAGTTATAGCCAATGACAACTTTGTGTCATGTTGTTTAATGATGGGAAGTTATTAGGCTCTATTAGGTGTGGCATGAGTTGGTTGTAGGTTTGGTATGGCCAAATTGACCATGTACTTATGGGGGCTAACTAGTAGTTTGAGACAGTTTAAGGTGTAAATAGAGCCATTTTGTGGGCTCCTCTGGGATGGTTATAACCCTAGTCCGCCCCTTTGGTTATTTCATTCTCTTCAAGTCTTGCATATGTTGTAGTTTATGAGTTGGAAGGAGTTGGAGCATGGAATGTAATGATGGTTTTTTTCTTAAATAAATCTTTACTAGTGTTATTCCTTGATTCATGTGATTTGCAAGACTAATCCGATGGAGACAAAGTAGAGGCAACCTACGAGTATTAGGAAGTTTACTATGGAATGATTGTTTATTCAAGTCTTGCTATTGTGTGGGTTTGCCACTACTAAGATGTCAAGCCTGATTTAGCTGAAGTTAGGTTACACTCTGTTGATTCGGACATTTATTGCTAACAAAACGGCATTCACTACTCTGACTGTCCAGATATAAGCAGATGCTGCTGAACATTAGTTGATTAGGCTTTCCTTTTGAAGTCCAAACGATTCTGTCCTACGTGGCATCCATGCCTTTTCTACCTTGTTCTTGCTTTAACGGGGGGCTTTCGTTCTTACCTTGACTACTGTAGTTTTTTCTCCCCAGTAATTATTTAATCCTCCATAATATGTGGAGACTTCTACAGCTCTTATGTCATGTTTATTGCTCTGAATATAGTAAGTACAAAACATTCTGTACAGGTCTCGATTTTCCCCACTTTAGATCCAAAAATATATGTACACTGGAAAAGTGATTCCATCACATTCTTTTTTAATATTAAATAATTTGCATTGGATAGTCACTGTTTCAGCTGCTTCTGCTGTGCTTTTAGTGTTTTAATTCAATAAGTCTAATAAATTAATAAATAATTCGATTTCGTCCATAATAACTTGGTTTAATTTATCGATTCAAACAAAAGAACAAATACAAATACATTAACAAATAAATACCAACGCTTCATATGAAAATAATTACAACACAACTAATTATTTTCAACATAATTAAATACTTTCATATAAGTTCTACCATCCCCAGGTACACTTCTTCCAGAACTGTCACTGCATATTTATATTAACTAAAATTATAGGAAAATGGTACTGCATGCACTGAAAATCCCAAATTTATTTCAAAACTTTTTAAACACGTGCTCTGCACAAACCCCAGTCACATGCACTTTTCTGGGTCTCAGAACCTCACACTGAAAACATTCCATCCCTATCCACTTTAACTCCTAACACAAATGAAATACTACTGCTGTTTCACGCTTACAACCAAACACACTACCTTCTTTTACTTCCAAAGCTAGTCTCTAACTAACCAAAGCAATACTAGGCCTACAGGGAACATAGCTTGCAAAACTCAACCGCCCTAGACAGCATAGACTCCTTGAATTCAATCAAGCCACAAAATACATTTTTTGCCATAACCTGTGTATGTTCATTTCCGAAGACGTCATGTTCAAAGAATAATTCTCTTGGCAATTTCATCACTCTTCTTTGTCGGGAGAAGAACTTGACTCCCCTAAGTTCCGATCTTCCACATCCCAGTCATCTACCAACACCGCCTCTTCTTCGCACACTACTCTTCCTGTAGGAGCTCTTTCTAGATTCTCCTCTACCACATTCTTTGGTACACAAAGACCCTCATGGTCGTTATCTTCTCCAATGGAAAATAACTGGCCGTCCTCTAAGGCACCTAGGCTTTTGTACACTCTGTGCCCTCTTACCTCTTTCCGCAACATAACCTTCCAACTGAGCTCCTCTCGAGCATCTACAAATAAACTTGATCAATGTGCATTGGGAATGCAAAAGATTCACGACCAAATGGTAGTACTGAGTTAAAGTTTACCAAAGTAAAGCCCCACTTGTCCTTCTTGACAATTGCTGTGTTGCCTCTGTAATTGGCCTTAATCCATTTGCATAGAAGCACAATTATACAGAGACCACTGTAATTGACCTCCACAATCTCTTCTAACTCTCCCACATACTCCAAACTGGCCATTACAAAATTTCTATCTCTCAGACTAGACCTACATGGTTGGAAAAAAATCGCTGCAACTCCCGAATCACATGTATGTAAGTGCTGCTCAACACTAGCAACCCGTAAGTGGTTGCCAAATGCCCACATGCTACAATGCTTTGTAGCCAACAGCGACGGAGGTTTGTATAGACATCAAACATCAGGCTCCACCTGCTCTGGATTTGATTCTAGCTTCTCAGCCACATGCTTCTCCAACCACTCATCATATTTCAATGGCTCCTGCAAATCCGGAATTCCGGATTAGTTTAGGAGTAGATTAGTGGTGTTTTTCGAAATTTTCGAATACTAACGTAGTAACCCGGAACAATTGGCCAAATCAAGAAATTGGGAAAGTTCCGGCCTAGCAAAAGCTGTAAAATGGGTAAGGAACGGATCTTAATGGGATCCGTAATCCAGAAGGTAATCCGGATTCAGGAAACCTATGACCTAGGTTCCGGTCCGGGAATTAGGGTTTTGTTAGCAAAAGGCGGCGCATTTATGGGCCATCCCAACAGGTGTCGGTCGCTGGTTGGCTACTTAAGCCGTTCTCCTCCATTTCCTCTCTCTCTTCTTCCGCTTGAGGATGCGTGTGTGCTTGTAGGTTTGGAGCGCGCATTAGCTGAGTGAAAGAGTGGTGAGTTAGGATCGGATAGGGAGAGAAGGAGAGGAGGGTGCTGATTGCACCGGATTAGTAGGATTCTGTCGGTGTGGATGGAGGAATCTCGCAGACCGGCAGTTATGGCCAAGTGGCTCAATCCGGTCATACCTACGGATCCGAAGGCGCAGGTGCTTTTGGAAGGCGATCTGCACAGCATGGAATGCGTGGGGTTGCTACGTAAGTCGTGGAATCTCAAGGACGAGGTGATGATCCACGAAGTTGTGGCTGGAGCTCCGAACCAGTTCGAATTGACGGAGCGAGGGAAGTCGGCAAAGTGGATCGAGGAGATGTGGACGGAAGTCTACTCATTTCGGAAGGCAGGTTCTGGTTATGCCTTGAGGAATGACGGGTACGTTCACGGGAAGTTCCGTAATCTACCCCATCCAAAAGAAAGATTTGCGATCCACGATTGCATTGACGTGAGGCGAAGACAGGTGCTGGAGTTCCTGGTTCCGATCCTGTATTCGGAGAAGCCGACCCGGCTCACCAGCACGTTGGGCAACACGATTTTCGGAGCGATGGAGGACAAGCCGGTACATTAGGGGAGAATATTAAAGGCCGTGGTGCAGAAACTGGCGGACAGCGTGCAAAGGGCCAAGTCCAGCCCGATTAGCACCTACCTCTTCCACCTTTACTACCACAACGAGATCGTGAGTGAGCAGGAAACCAAGGACTACAAGGTAGCCGAGGAGATGCTGAAGTACGGTCTGGCTCCCGATCCGGAGAAGCGGGCCAAAGAAATAGTTCCGGAAGTGACGCCGCCAAGCCTGGAGAGGGCGGAAAGTTTGCGACGGAAGTCGACTGACCCGAACGCAAGAGGGAAGCAGCAAATTCCGGAAACGGAGAAACCGGGCCGGACCTTCTCAGACCTAGGGGGGAACGAGTTGTTCGATTCCGGAGTCGAGTGGTTCCAGGAGGCAAGGAAACGGTACAAGGAATTGGCGGATTTTGTATGCATGGTATCGGATGAATTGAAGGTGGAGCCGGGCAAGATTTTGGGGGAGATTAGAAAGCGTCTGGATCCGACCCTGCTCAGTAGGAAGGAGGAGCACATCCGGAAACTGGAGGAGGAAAAGATCAAACTCAAGACCCGTTTGAATGTTGCAGATGAAGCCCTAAAGTTCGCATCCAAGAGAGAGTCAAATGCGATGCATGTAGTGAGGACACTAGCGGATTTAGTGGGACAGCCCGTGGATCACACGTGCCCGGCTCTTCAAAGATAAGTTAGTTCAAGAGGGCGTCATGACCGGAAGCATGATCCTCAAGATCCTGGTGGATTATGAGATCAAGATGGAGAATTGTTGGCAGAGATGAGAAAGCTGTTGGACTTTCTCGATTCGGCAGTCATGGACTTCACCAAGTTTTTGGAAGTGCAGAGTGTGCAGTTGTAGAGGACTCCGGCCAAACCGATCCCCGCCGGAAGGACTCCCATATCGGAGCAAGGTCTTCAAGCCTTGCTGAAGGACGTTACGGCTCAATGTGCAGGTCAGGCAAAGCCGTCGTGAAGGAGGGAGAGGTTAACCGCGGAGGTTACCAAGAAGGGTCCGGATGCTCCGGTTGCTCAGGAAACTCCGGTGAAAACGGACCTGGTCACGTTTCCCTCGTGCACGGCAAGGGTACTAGAGGGGAATATAGGATCAACGGTCTTGGTCTCTCCGGTTCGGACGGATTTGACAAGCGGGATGCCTATAATGGAGAATCCGGCCCGGACACATCCGAAAGACTTCACCCACATAGAGGGAGCATCTAAGGAAGAGGAGGAAGGCGGTGAAGAGGATTCAATTGGAGCTTCATTGGAGCAATCCATTGAGATGGAGTCGGATAGGGAGTTAGTCCTATCCGATGACAAAGAAACGGAAGTCACGACAACTCCGCTGATCCGGCGCCCAATCCAGACCCGGGCAAGTGTCCGGAACACTCCCACAAAGACGACAGGTAGGACGCAAGGCGGCAGCAATTCGAAGAAGCCGCGGAAGAAGTAGTTAGTTAGAATGTTTTCATTTTTGATTAGGATTGGAACTCTAGTTCCGGAACGGGTTTTTTGCGCTTGGGACCCTGGTTTTGGATTTATTTTTAAAATGAGCCGGTAGTGGATTTTCTGGGTATTTCGGGGGATTCTCTGATTGGCTGCCCGGATTTCTAGGCTGCTTTTTGGCTTTTAGGTGCTGGCTTTTTGTGGGTTTTTAAGGGCTGGCCAGCTTGTTGTGCAGGGATTCCCTCCTAGCAGATTTTCATTTTGTATTCCATTCCTTTCTTTTAATCTAAGTGCTGAGTGAGCTTCCGGATTTTCATCTTCGTGTTCAAGTGTGGGTCTGAATGCTTGTGACTGTACTAGAGTATGAGGGAAGACGGATGAGGAGGAATCGGGATCTTGGGTAGTCGGTTCCATTTGAAAGGTACGTTTGACTGAGTGGAAGTGCACAGTGCCTTTAAACTACCGTAACGGTGATCCGGTTGATTGAGTAGCGGAAGTAAGTCTGGTTGTCAACCCTTGCGGAGGTAAGCGCCCGCCCAGAGGAAGTCGCCACTCTCTCGGAAGGTCTGCTAACCTCGGAACGGTCTAGCACTTAACAAACCACCCCCGGTAGGTTCCGGAACCCTGTGATCTGTTGTTGTAGTAAGGAGTGGATCGAGTCCTGAGTGACCTGCTTTCCAGATCGGGTGTCTAGGAAGTTGTGAGGATCCAGATCTTCTTTCCTTGTTGCAACTCCTTTAAATATTTGGGTGTTTGTTTGTGTTTGTCAAGTTTAGTGAGTGTGAGAACCAAAGTGGTGAAGTCCCTACCCCTTGAAAGAGCAAAGCGGACCCTCTGAGGGTGAAACAGAGGTGAAAGAAACCATACTGATTTGGAAGTGGAAACCGGATTCCGAGTAGAACCGGATTCGGATTGAATTCTGGATAGTTCAAAGTTCCGGAAACGAGTGAATAGGTGATTGAATTAAGGAGAAGAGAGAATCCGGAAAACTTGAAATGTGCAGCATCATCTTGGAATTCCCTGGGACGATAACTCGTGTCATTTTAGCACAACATTGTGGCTAAAGATACTTACGCCTATATTGCGCATACAACAATACTCCTCGTAGCACCTGAGCACAGAATGACATCCTCTGAGTCGTTAGTCAATACTGCAGCACATACCAAACTGACTTTGAAATCTTTGAAATCACAATCATAACATAATCCATGTTCACTATTACTTTTTCCACATGAAGGACATCAAATTCTTTTTTGCAATCGTCACCTACTCAATACCATAAACAATTTTTCCTCCTCAGTGATTCACATACTTTCCCCCCCTTCCCTATCCATGAAGTTGCACCTTTGTTTTCATTTGAAGGATGACTAAAACTGCACATGTTCACTAGGACACTTGCTACTTCATTTATAGGTGTCCCCTACCTGTACATCATCCAAATCAACTTGTAAAGTATAGAGACTTCCCGATTAACTCTCCCAGGTGGATACGTCTAGCTCAGTTCATTTTCAACCATAAGTTCATTGAAACCACGTTCCTTTTTTCCTTGACCTTTAATTCTTTCATTTACAACCTCGACATGATAAGACTGGTTCCATGTCCATACCGTCTCCTTCGCACAATAAGTTCATCGACAAACTATCCAGCAATGACACTTCCCCCACTTCGTTTTTGCTTCTTAGGTCATTACTTGCTCCATCCATAGAGCTCCTCTTCTGAATATACGTTCATCATTGAATATTTTAAATTCCCCTTGAACGACATTAATCACCTCAGATTTTGGGTGCCCCTCTCAGTTTCCTCCTACCAAAAAGTGTTCACATACATTACAATACTGCCACGGCCACTATTGCTCATGAAACCTAGTGTTCATTAAGCAAAAAAAAACTCTATCTCTTAATGAAGACACTATAATACAAGAATGATGTAGTCCACTTTGTCATGCTCCCTTCAATTAAATAAAATTTATTCATTCATATACTGCAGTCTAATTCCGAAGTCAAAGAGAGGGACCCCTGTTTTTATTCCACAAAAGATTCAGTTTATATACAGGATGTGTCCCCCAAAACAAACCACATCCATATACATTGTCATCTATTCAAGTACATGTTCAGTACGCTTATTGTTCAAAAACCATGGACAATTGAAACAAGCAGCACATTCATTACAAGAATATACAATTCCAGACAAAAAAAAAGGTCACAAAACTTACTGACGGTATGGTTCTAGCTGAGCAGCATTGTCGAGGACAAAGTCATGAATCCAAGACCGCAGCTGCTCTGAAAGGATTTGAGGCTTGCCTTTGCCCTCAACAATCTTGTCCGTCATGGTAGGGTCTTCCTTGCTATCCCAAAACCTCTTGGAAGTGGGACTATATTTTGACATGTACTCAATAACAAAGCCCAACGCCTCTTCCACTTGATATTCTTGTGCTATACTACCTTCAGGTTTTGCTAAGTTTTTCACAAACACCTTCAAGCCTTTGAAATACCTCTCATAGGGGTACATCCACCTTGTGTGCACCCAATTGCAAAAGAAAACCTCCTCCACCAAATGAACAGTGAGGTGAATCATTATGTCAAAAAAAGAAGGGGGGAATTCTTCTCCAATGACGACAAGGTCTTGGCTGCATCTTCTATTTGTTGCAGACGGGTTTCAAGATTTATTACCTTTGCACATAGTCTCTGAAAGACTCTACTAACCCTCATGATTGCACCCACTACTCTTTCATTTCTGATGTTCCTTAGGCACACCGGAAGTACTTGCTGAAGCAAAATATGGTAATCGTGGGACTTCAATCCCTTCAGCTTCCCCTCTGTTATGTGCTTGTGTAGCATGGACACATACCTGGACGAAGTTTTGATAGACTTCAAGGTGTCCAGGAATTCACGCTTATCTTCCTTCGACAAAACATACGGGGCATCAGGTATCCACAACCAGTCATTGTTGCCCCCCTGCCGAAACAGCCAAAGGTGAGGACGAATTCCACGATGCTCCATATCCACTCTTGCAAATGCAGTATCTTTTTCTCCCATTAAGGTTTTGACAATGTTCCCACAAACATTCTTCTCGCAATGCATAGGATCCAGCAAGTGGCGCAAAGGAAGATCCGGCATTTCCTTATTGTGAGCAAAACAGAATATCAATTACATTTGTTTTGTCCAACAACACTTCTAACAATAACAACCAAAATGTCTTGGTACTCCAGCCAAAGAGGTTCTCTGCTAATGAAATACCCTATCGCACAAAGTCATGCATAATTTTCAAGTCAAAACTAAAATACTGCACCATCCTTTATTGGGTCCAATCCACATGACCTTCCATATGACGCTTTGAATAAAAAACATTAATAATATGACAGTTCGCTTCCAAGTATCCAACATCCAATGTACGCTTTCATAACCATGTTTCAAATGGAGTTGGATTGAGAGTATTAGATGCTTCAGAACGACACACAATACTCACGTTATTAGACCAGCAGTTCCTGTGGCTTTATAAAGTCCAAAAGAACAGCACTTATTTGATCCTCTCACTGGAATCCAATTTGTACTTGAAATTCACATCGATTTCTAACAAAGGTATGCAGAAGACATGTTGACTTCATTCTACAGCAATGCAAACATCACAATGTATGGGCGGATCAAGTGGACCTCCATACTTGCGTTCATTCTTAACAATCAGCAGGAGCGCCTCTTACTCGTTCAACTGTTTCTCTCATTCCCTCCGTCAAAATGTCAACAAACATATTCAAAATTTCTTTACAGCATGCAACTTTTAAACAACAACCTGAACAGAGGAAGACACAATGTCTCCCAAACTTCATGATTTATGTGAAGTTCAAAGGTCGCCCATACGTCTGCAACAGGTTTCTGTAAATGGTAAAAATAAACGACAACAAAGAATACTTACCGCCAAAGTCAAATCTGATGTCAAACTAGAGTCTTGAGCAACGCGCTTTTTTGGACGTCCATGTAAACATTTCAAGACACCAATCACAACATCAGCACGCAAAATTAGGGATAAAAAAAAACACGGGTTTCTCATAGTGAAACAAGTTTGAAGATGGCATGATGCACTCGGTAATTGACAATGGGCAGTGGGCAGCTGTTAATGAAATTGATCCAACTTTCACAGCTGAGGAGCGAAACGTGTACATGGGAATGGTGGCAGATGGCGTGAATCCATTTGGGAACCAGAATATGAATTATTTGATGTGGCCAGTGTTATTGGTTCTATTTAACCTTCCCCCGTGGCTTATGACCAGGAAGTTTTTCATTTCCTTGACTCCACTTATCTTTGGAGAGAAGGCACCTAGTCTTGAGGGTTTTGACGTCTTCTTAGGACCTTTGGTGAGGGATCTTCTGAAGCTCTGGAGAGGAGTCCCTATTGCGGATTCTTCGCAGCCAATTCAATAGAGGAATTTCACGCTGAGGGCAATGTTGATGTGCGTAATCAACAATTTTTTAGCTTACGGTTTAATGTCGAACCAACAGACCAAAGGGTATAAGGAATGCCCTGCGTGTATGATGGAAACTCATCCAGTTTGACATCAGATTTGACGATTGGGGGACCGGAAGTCCAAAAAAAATGGGTCAACGAGGTCCTCATAGGCCGCCATGTGGCTGCCACCTAAGCGCCATGCGGACACGCGCAGCCATGTAGGAATTTTTTCATCCATTTTTGGCCATGACATGGCATTTGAGGTGGCACGTGACGTGGTGGAGGGAAAAGTGACGTGGCATCCAGCAAAGATAATGTGACATGCCATGTCAGCATATTTTTTTGTTGTCTAAGAATTTTCTTGCTGTCTTGGAAGACGTCAACATAGACATCTGTACGTTTTTTGAGACATCAATTCAGATGTCCAAACATTTTCATAGACGTTTTTTGAAACATCACCTTCGACGTCCAAATTTCTTGTGACATCAATGTAAACATCTACTTGTCATCATGAATACCTTTGACAATGTTTGGTATGATTTAAGAGAACAAAATGATGTCACATTAAACGTTCATGTCATGAAATGAACTATTTGGCATGATGTTTATACGGACAATCTCACATGTCTCATATGACGTCCATATGTATATTATAATGTCCAATATAACATATCATATACAGTACACCATACATTATACATCATACATAATATACCATACATTATACATTATACATCACATACATTACATAATATGCCGTATAAAATACATCATAATTGACAATTATGTCACATGGCTTCAAAAGACACTTGATGTGAGTTTATAGAGGGGAGAAGACGGGCTCTTTATACAAATAGAGTGATAGAGGAGAAGACAAACTATATGGAATATTGAAAACACTGGATTTAAATTTTGGTGGAGGAGCACACAGATGTCCAGCAGGATGTTTTTTGCATGTCTCAAAGGCCGCTCTAATGATGTCTCTATAGATGTTATACCGATTGTGACTATGTTTCTTAAAACATCTAGAAGTCTACAAAAATGTCCAAAAAAACATCTCAACGTTGTAAAAGATGTCTCTAGTGACATCTCTATGTTTACTTAGACATCTCCAATACAAGTGTAGAAAACGCAATGTGAAGTGATAGAGGGGAAGACAAACTATATGGGACATTGAAAATGTTGGATTTAAATTTTGGTGGAGCAGCATACAAACGTCCAATAGGATGTTTTTTGCATGTCTCAAAGGCCACTCTGATGACGTCTCCATAGACATTATACCGATTGAGACTATGTTTTTTGAAACATCTAAAAGTCTTTAGAAATGTCCAAGAAAACATCTCAACGTTTTATAAGATGTCTCTAGTAACATATCTACGTCTACTTAGACATCTCCAAAAAAAGTGTAGGAAACACAAAGAGACAGCCCCAATATGTTGACGTGGCATGCCACATCAACATAATTTTATGCCATGTCAACAAATTTACATGTGGCATGCCATGTCATATGCCACATTAGCTTATTTTCTCCAAAAGCTGCCCGAAGGCTTCCCAATTCCTTTTTTTTAACCTTGGTCAGACTTTTATCCAAGGAAAAAGTAATTTTCGGAAAATTATTCTCTTTGAAATTTTTCTCCCAAAGCTGCCGTGGCAATCCATGTTTTTGCGGACGCCTTGTCAGATATCAGTGAGTCCTTAAAAATGTCATCAAAAATCTCGATGTCCTTGATAACACCAGCTGGTTCCATTCAAATTTTCCGCAATCATCTAAAACATCCTTGGAAATTTACCCTAAACTGCAATCTTCTTCTTTAACAGACTTGATGTCTTGATGTCTTGATGTCTCAGCGGACATAGTATGTTAGGCCTTGGACATCGCATGTTTTTGGGCAGACATCAATAAAAACACGGGTTTTTTTATAGTGTTTGAAGCATGCCAGCGCATTAGTTTAGCCACTTCAGGACATCAGTATATACGTCGCAGCCGTGGAATGATTGAAAAATAATGTAAGAATTTCCTTGGAATACTGCTAGAACCATCTATATATCGTGCCACTCCACATTCCGGGCACTGCTCAGCATCGCCATTTTCTACTCCTTCGTATAAAATGTGACCAGATAGACAACAGTGAATCGCTTCATGCTCCAAGCCCATCTTCATAATCATCCTCTTCATCTCGTATGCTTTTTGTAGTAAGCTATTAGCCTGGGGTAATACGTCTGCACTCAGGAAGCATAGCAACTCATCTAGAAAAGTCTGCAGTACTCTATACAAGTTTATCATGTTCATCATGACAATGCCTGTTTGTAAGCAATTTACGCCACATCCTTTGTATAAAGGTTGCGTAAACTCCCTCAATAGCTCATCCATGTCTGCATCTTCTATGTAAATGGCATCCTCTTCGTGTGGTCGTGGATTCTCACCAAGAGAATCAGGTCCTATTTCAACCTTGTTGTGGATGTCATCAGCATGTGCAAAGGCATCTTGCACCATCTCTTCTACTTCTACTTGTATTTGTTGGAGCCACACAAAATTGGGTTCTTCCTCGTCGGGTCTTCGCCAAGCATAAGCTTCCTCACTAGCTTTAAGAAGGTTTATGAGTCTTCGCAGGTTTCTCCCGTCCACAATCTGGAAGCATTTGGGGGAAGCAAGATATCATTAGCTTATATTATCTTCCATTCATTGTATTATCAAAAAGAGGTACTTTATAGACTTCTCACTACAAAGAGGATTTGGGCATCCCATATGGGATCCCATTTTGGCACTCCATTAGAAACACAGTGAATATTAACAGTGAAATACAAGGAAAAGGTAGAGCTTACCATCACTGAGTGAGGGAGGTATGGATCTCTCCCGTACATCCTATGATGCCTTGCGACCAGAGACGTGTTCTGAATCCTCCTTCCATGGCAACGAATGCATGCACAAGGATACTTGGGGAGTCCCATTCTGAATGCCATAGCTCTTTCCATGTGGTAAGCAGCTCCCAAACGTCTCGGCCTCATTGTCTATGTGGAATTCAGTAGTGTAACTCTTCTAGATTGAGAGAAGAAAAAGAAATCATTTGCATGAGCTACCGTCTGTCCACGCGGACAAACAATTGTTTACAAAGTTCAAGCACTTTTGCAAATTTGGCTTGCACGTCACAAGGCAAAAGTCAATCATCACTTGAATCCAGTTATAGTCAATTGTTCTGTTTCTGGAGCACTTCTTCATTTGTCAGAAAGGATTACAGATGTGAACTCCTTCCCATTCAACTTGGGAACTAGAATGCCAGATAATTTCGACATGAAACGCCGTGTACTCTTGCTTACTAGATTCCATAAACTGTGTTACCTTTAATTCCAAAATTGCAATTCATGTCGGACCACTCCGTTGAACAGCTCAAACATAGTTTACCAATAAATGTTTTACGCAATTTCACACATAATGTGCCCAGGTGATTCATGACAAAGGCAATCCATGTGTAGACGAACTTCTCTGTATGCTCATATAGAGATATTAGGATGACAGACAACATGCTCAATGACAAATTATAATATCACATTATGGCACCCAAAAAAAGCCTTCTGTCCGAATTTCTTTTCCAAAAAGTAAGTAATCAAAGCATCAATTAACAAGACATGGATAAAAATGTAGTATGGAATTAGCAATGTTTACAGTCAGTAATGCCACATTTTATGTACGCGACAGAGAGAGAGCACAACAGAGGAGGAAGAGAGAAACTGAGAGGCAAGGGAAAGGAACACTGTGTTCTCACCTGAAAGCGCAATTTGCCTGCCATGTCCAGTGACAAAGACGCAAAATGGAAGAGTTTGATGCACCGCATGGATAGACTGGTTCAGAAACCTAGAGTCTTGACAAAGCGGCGTAAGTAACCTCTGAACTGTTTTCCCGATGCATGAGTTCCAAACGCATGATAGTAACTTGGACTATAGCATTGTTTCGTCTTAAAATAACGTGCCACCATCCACCTCATCTTTACTGTCATGAATGTGCTTTAACAAAATGTAGCCAATGCTGAGGTAGTGGCAACGGAATTTGGGACGTGATGAATTTCAAGGTGCTTGGCAGTCTCGGTTTTTGTCCACCTTGTAAATGTTGTGCTAAAACTGAAGTAACTTAGCAATGTGAAAGAAGCGCTGTCTATGCTATGTTCGTTTTTAATTTACAGAAGACAGGAGGGAGAAGGCACTTTCATCAAGGGAGTTCTAGAATAAGGTCATCGCCCAATGTTGCATGGATGACTCAGCATTAGTTTTGGATGAACTTTCCCATTAGGGTAGTAGGGCACTGCTTGATTTGTTTTGCTTTAGCAAACTTTGTTTTTTCTGGGTTGTGTCTATGGCGACGTGTTCACCAACGTCGTCATTCTATATTTTGTGAAACTTTATGAACTTACTCCAATTTCCACAATTAATAGACGCTTCTCCCCCTTTGGTTCATGAAGGTCAGTTTTGAGGGGCAATGCTGCAGCTTCGGTTCCTAAGTTCATTGGGTGCTTCCTTTCTTATTGTATGGCCTCTTGCATTGTTGTTGACAAGAGAAACATGCATGCATGCAATTGTGCACACATGAATAAAACACTTGTAGTGTATGAGGTCTATCACTGTGCAAGCCTGAAGTTAAACTAACAGATTACTGGTTGCAACTTTTGAAGTGGAAAGGACGGCAATTTGTCGGTCTCCAGAATCAAAGACGGCGGGAAGGAGGAGAAGTGGGACTCCACACTTGTACATGCGGAAAACAATGCTGGGTCTTTACCTATGAACAAGGTCCTTCTTCAAAGTAGAACGGCAGTTGAAGCGTTGGTACATCCCTTAGTAGATGTGGAAAATCAAGCAAGTCAATCTCTTAGAATTGTTTTCCATGTCTGCGGAAGAGACGGTGAGTTGCCGCCTTCTTTTAAGAGTCCGCATGCTTTAGTTTTTGAGGAACCAACTTTGGGCAACAAGTCGGCAAACAAAGTTCCAGATAATTGCATTCAATATACTTTTGAGGGTCTTGTCCTTGACTAGGACTTAGCCACTAGTGTCAGAAACAAATCCGAGTCTAAAGAAGAAAGTGACGAGGAGCTTCCAGAGATTGAGACGTCCTCGGAGTCCTTCTCTGACTTTGAATCCGATCCAACCTGGGAGCCAGGTATAGAGTCGTCATTGTTATCTTCATTTTGCTATTTTAGCAATGAAATCTGTACCACAGTGACAACAACTTACAAAATACCCAAAGTTGTACTTTGCGTAGCGACCACCTGGTATTAGCACCGATTGTACGGCGTTCTACCACTGACTTGGAGGCGGGCAGCGGACCGCGGAGGAAGACCCACAAGAAGAAGGAAATACTTCAACGTTCTTCTTACAACAACTCCAACAGTAGTTGGCAGCCAGGTGACAGTTCCAGATTACCAACTCCAGAGGTAATCTAGCCAACAAGGAAACTTCAAAGCCAGTTGGTGGCAAAGAGGAAATCACCGAAGCAAACCTCTGTAGGAGACCAACACACGGTAAGTGCCCTTTATAATGGATACAAATTTCCTTAGTTCATTTCATATTTGTAATGAGTTTAATTTTGTTCAGTTAATAGTGATTCCTATTGCCAAGGATACCATAATCTGTTTATGCCTAGAAGTTATTTGTGGACCCAGAAGGCAGTAGTATATATCAGTGTATGACCCTCAATTGTTTCTTGTGACCAAATCTATACCAAGGTCATATGTCCATGTGCAATTTGTTACCACAGAGAGCGGAAGAGTATAGATTGTGTACTATAATTGATGGAATTGTTAGCAATTCATCCCGATTGTGAATGTATCTAGGGTGGCGAAAGCAACAATATAGGCATGGAGTGCATTGCGGCACTTTGTACAAAGGTTGAGGCGGGGGGAATTAATTGAAATGTAACACTATAAGAAAACGAAGTTTTTTTTAATGTCTGAAAAAACGTGACACGGTGTTCATTTTGACATGGACGTTGTCACCGTAGATGTCACCTAAAATTGCGTCATAGTTAACAGGCAAAAAACGTCATGAATCTTCAACAACATGCCCAATTTGGCCTTGTTTTCTTTTTGACGTCACACATGACATGCTTTTTCAAGGTCCCTAGAGTGTGCCATTTGGTGGACAACTTAGCTCCACGTAAGCACCACGTGGATGGTTAGTGCCATGTAGAAAAAAAATTTCATCCGGTTTGTTGCTGACATGAACCAAGGGAAAAGTGACATGGATCCACCAATATCTGACGTGGCATGCCTTGTCAGCATACTTTTATTTTGTTTAAAAAATTTTAATGTTTTTTTTTTAAATGTCAATTTAGACATCTACTTAGACGTTTTTTGAGACATAAATTGCTGCATATTGTATCCATAGGACAAGGTCAATAGAAAAAAATTATTTAAAAAAAATAAAAAAATAAAAAAATAATCAAAATGACAAGAATTCAACAAAAATTAAATAAAACTTACCATCTACCATCAAGAGAATTTTTGATGGCACAATGAAGGAATTCATTCATTAAAAGTTAGTGAAAATGAAGGATTAAGAGGTCCTATTTATTTTCATTGTCCATCCATGGTGAGACAAAAGATATGGGAGAACTAAAATATGGGAACTTAACCATTGTAAGTTTTGACATTGTTTTAGACGTCTAGACATTGTTTCAAACATGTAGATGTTCTTTCAGACATCTGAAGCATATTATTTTAGACATTTTACATTGAACACAATTCTTGCTTTACATATCCCACATGGATTGTTTCACTTCCTACCACCCCACAATATAAAGACCATCTCTTTTCATCCATGGTGCACATCCATCCATTATCCTTTTTTTGCAAAGTATGCCATGTGGCTACCCTTCCCCTAAATTTTTTAATATGGTCAACATTTTATCATTGCCCTTAGTAATTTTTACTAATTTATCCATAGACAAAATGGACCTATTTGTTGACTTGGCAGTCTATGTTTTTTTGGACGTCCCAAACAACATCAGCTTAATTTCAGTCATGTCAAATACAACATCTGCGTCAATGATAACATCAACTTAGATTTATAATAAAAAGTTAATGTCCTTTGCAACGTCTACAAAAATCTACCTTGTCGAGTCAAATGTCCTTTGAAATCTTCATGTTTTATTGTACATTGCAAGTTAGAGGTAAAACACTGCCAAACAGATGGTTTTCTTATAGTGTAAACATTTGTTGATGCGCCGGAGTGAAAAAATTGATGATCTTGTGAGGTCAACTAACTGAAAAGTAATTAGCCATTAAACTTTCAAAAGGTTTGTTGTTGATTGGAACTGAATGTTTTATTACCTTAAAGTACTGGGCTGGCTCGCAAAGGCGGAGGACTAAAGTGTCTGTCTTAAGATTGATCGAAATCAAGAAGAAGGTACTAATGGCCCTGAAGTACTTTTTATTTTGGCATGCATGATCGTGAAGGTGTTTGCCTTCACCTTGCTATGCACATGCTTGTTTATTTCATTCCACATTCATTTGCATGAGCAATGTTATGAACGGGATATTTTCGAGAGTACGTCCATTTGAAGTTATTTTTAACCCACTTCTGTGATGTAGAATTTGCAAGGTGTCGGAGAAGAGGTTACAGGGATACCAACTACTGCGACAGAGAAACCCCGCACACAGGTCACAATCATTCTCTTTTCTCTGAGTTGCAGTCGAATGTATGTGTTTTAAAGTAGCATTTGCATGTGAAACCCTTCTTGAATCCTAGAGTCTTGAAGAACATGTAGTGTGTGGATCCACAGGAAAGTAATGTACTCAGAAGTCCTAAACCGTCTAAAGTATTGTTAGTGAACCATGACATTTCAAGAAACAGCTGACAAAACAATCAAAATTCCTTCTTGATCTTAGCATTAACATGTAGGAGCGCATTTAGGAATAGCTTGTCGTTAAGGTAATATTTGCTCTTGAAACGGACAGGAGGTACTTCCGAGTATGGGGAAAGAGAAGGAGAGTTTTCAAGCATGGAGCATGCCGAGAACCAGAGGTAAGTCCGGCACGAGAGCCAATTCTGCAGAGAAGACGACCAACAATGATAGCACTGTTTGAGGGAAGCAGAAGGTTAAGGAAACTGCAGACCATAGTCGTCAACTAAAAGGAATGAAGAAAACTTTAGTAGCCGTGGCCGGGGATGGAATACCGTTGGCTAGATCTGGAGTGAACCGTATAGGGGATGGAGGACGGAATAGCAACAACACACTGATTGTTGAAAGCAATCGACATGATGAGATCGCCGTGAACAAGGCGGCAGGTGAGATAACTGTATTGGACATGGCTTCCACAGAAGTAGGCGGAGGTAGTTACTCCGACGCTTTGAGACACCAGTCAGAAGAACGTCGACCTGGTACGAACCTTGTTGTTTTTGCTCTATTTTTTTTTTAACTAACTAGCATGTTGTTGTGGCATTTCTCACATCTCCAAGGATTTGTTAGCAAGTAGGGCTTGGTTGTGACTGGGAAGAATAATGATGTTGTTTTGGAACGAGTCGTTGGTGATTGGAAGATAAAAAAATGCCAATAAGTAAAAATCTTCTTGCAAGGAAGGGTAGTCCGTCTTACAAAGACAAAACAATAATCCAGCAGAGAATATGGCAGCAGGGATGAAGAAGAAGTTGTCACCCAAGCATTGAAAGATATTGAAGTCTATGGACATGAGTCTAGATACTAGAGATAAGTTTGATTCTGAAAGATCTATGGACGACAAACGTATGTCAGTGGACAATGATAGCTATAGTTCTCGCTTACAAGATGTGAGTCTATATTTGCTTTCCTTCTGAATATGATTGCATCTATTGAATACTAGATTTGAATATGAATCTCAGACGATTTTGTTCAAGTGCTTGTATATGACAAATGAAATGCTTGCAAAATGCCCCTCCAATCTTATGAGTTCTGATCTTCTAATAGCACATATGTTATAGCATAGGAGTGGAAGAGGCAAACGTCGACGCCATGAACGAAGAAGGTATAGGAGTTTCAGCATATCTGAAGATAACATCTATCGAAACAGAAGGGACAAGGAAAGGCGACAAGGCAGGTGATATGGTGGCGGTGACGATTGGAATTATAGGATGGAGTATGGTGAGTCCAGTAGACAAGCAAGGAGACGGTCTCCTAGATCCAAATCAACGATGGTAAGAGACGGTACTACAAGCGGGAGGGGCAAAGTCCGAGCAATAGCTCTGAAGAAGAGTACAGAAGAGGTCGGCGTGGGAGCTATTTTGCAGTGCAGACTAAAGAAGTCCCAAGAAATGATGAGAATGAGAAGTGGAAGGAAAGGCGTCACAGATAGCAGGAGAGGGAAGCTAAAATAAGGCAGAGGGAGAACCAGGGCCTTAAAGGTCACTACATTGCAATGGATGAGCACGGAGAACCATATGCCTACGGAAAAAGTGCATGGAGGCTAGAGTTGAATAAGTTGGCTGGCTCACTGGACCCGTCTGTTTTAGATGTTTGATGGCAACCAGAAGAAAGTATGAAAATGTTGCGGAAGAGGTTGAATGAGCACTTCAAGTACAGCGCACCAATCTCTTGAGCTTACATTAGAACTCTGGTTGGGCGGAATGTCACGCAATGGCGCAATAAGATCATAAACTCTATGATTGATGACGCTCCTGCTCTAGCTGGAATGGATCCAAAAATATGCCGGAGGCTGGATAGGATTCGGCAGAACCCAAGGCGTGAGGAACTGTCCCAGCGGATGAGCTAGGCCAATTCATGTAGGACGCAGCTTGGGTGAATTGGCCCCAAAGGCATCAGTGGGGTTCGTGATGATCTTTGTCAAAAGCTTGGAAGAGAAGCAGATTTGAAAGAGCTACAGGAAGAGCTGCGTAGAAACAAAGGCTACGGCGGTCGGAAGAAAAAGGTTCAGCTGAAAGCTAAGAAGAGCACATTGGAGTCAAATTCCAAAGACAATGACAATGCTCAAGCGGAAGATAGAGGAAACAACAATGATGTGCCAAGGCAACTCTTGTGCGGGAAGGAAAAATCTCCAGAGAATCATGAGGGGGATGGGGTAGGTGACAAAGAGTACATCCGGTCCCTTGAAAAAACAATACATGAGCTGAAAGCAAAGAGCAGGGCTGCTGAACTCAGTGGAGGGTCGGTTTGTATAGATGCGGCAAGCCCCTCCAATGAATGCCCTATAGTCGTTGAAGGAAGACAAGGTGAAAGCGTCTTAACGACACCAACTATGGTGAGCGATAGTCTAAAAAATAAGCAAGGAATATGATGAGTGTTTGTACTGTGCGTGTGTTTTCAGCTTTGTAATGTGTAGATAGTTTTTGTACAAGACCTTTAAATTGAAAGGAAGTGGAAACCTCAGTAGGTGTGAAGTTCAATTAAACTTTATTGCTGACGCCCACAGAAATGTTTAGTGATTTAAGCGTTTTACTAAAGACATGGAATTCAAAGCAAATTATGGGTGGGTCGATTGCGAATGTTGATTGTCTTTATCCCTAAACCAAAGCTAAGCTGTCGTTAATGTTGAGCGAATTTGAATGCTCAGGCTCACAGGACAAGAGTCGAGGATAGGGACAAAGGGAATGAAGAAGTTGCTCATGCCTTGTGCACAGCATCTTCTGTGAAGAGGAAACAAAAATCTGGACGACGTTAAGGCTCAGAAGTGAGTGGCAATTTATATTGTAACTATCTCTCTATTGTTTTTTGTAACTGCCTTGTTGGGCTGAGGTTTTCCAGTAATTGATATTGTGTGATGGCAGTGATGACTTGTATCCGAACATTAGAAAATTCAATTGTAGACACAGAACTGCCCAAGATATCTGTGTTTCTTAGTGATTTCATTCGTGTTGGAAATAGTATTAGTGGCAGTATGTGCAGAATAGGAAGATGTACTATTTTACTAATGTTATGATGTTGAAAAATAGCTCATGTTGTAGGTTTGCGGTAAATGAATGTAAAATGTTGCATTGTTTGATGAATAACTGACATTTGGCATTCTATATGTATTGAAGCTTCATTGAGTACAAGCAATGGCATAGAATCCTTCAGAAAATGAGGTGGTTGATTCATGTACGCCCTCACTTGTGTGAATTGAGGGCTCTTCATTGAAGTAGAGCGCTTCCAACTATAGTCACGGAGGGTACAGAAATTTGAATTCAAAGTTTTGTGACTTGTGCAAGATTGGAAATTCAAGGCGCAGCTTCGTGCAAAGCTTACAATTTCAGTAGTGGACACAAAATACAAGGAAAATTGGTTTGGTATTGAAATGGTGATGTAGTGAAGGAAAGAAGTGTGTGTACAATGATGACTTCAATGTAGTAGAAGGATGCAACGTTTCACAAACAATAAAATGTTATGCAATTGAACTTTTCGCTTGTAATTATTGTCAGGAGGACAACAAAGTAGTAGTAAGTTGACGCAGTGGTTAGTCCTCAATGTAGTGTTCTTAGGAGGGCGGAATTACTCCTGATTTTGTTCCAAGTGGAATTCCCACATAATGTTTTACAGATATTGTTGTAAGTTTGAAATAACATGTTTGTTGAATTAAAGTTGAATTGTATAATACAAGAAGTGCTTAGAGTATTTAGTGCAGATTTTCATTGACATTGTGATGCCTTGCAAAAGAGACTGAAGGGAATTGATGAATTTTTGGATGAATTGTGTATACGGGTGGCATGAAATGAATTTAGAATTAGGGTACCAAAATGAAATCAAGAGAAAGGAAGAAGAAGCTATGTTACCTAACAGTAGTTGTTCAAGTTTTAAATTTAATTAATAGTTTCGATCCCATGATATGTGCGGTCCTGAATGTTATAGATAGGAGACCCAAAAGTGGAGGAACTTTTTGAGGAATCCTAAAAGAGAGGATGCAGAGGACTAAAAATAAGTCATACCTACATGATTTCAGACCCTAAGAATAAACAAAGGTAAACTGAGAATCCACCGCAGTGAAAATGATCGCAAACAATGTCAGAGTACTAAAATAAGTGGCCATAAAACAATATTGCGAAGCACTAAAAATAAGCGCAAGTATTATGAAGTGCCAGAACACCAAAAATAAGCCTCTCCATGATGTAGTTGTCATGTTTTTATTGGGAGTTTTTCTGGAAAAGGGATTCTTTTATTTACCTTCAATCATAAAGTAATTCCAAAATAACCTGGGAGAAAGCCAAAATTAGCTTTCGGACTTTGAAAATGTTTTTGTAGTTGAGAAAAGCGTTTTATCTTTCTTGAAAAGTGCAGCCATGTTTCATTGTTACCAAAGGTAATGTGGGGAAATCCAAAACTTAACACCATCCACGTTGGCAGTATACCCTGGCATGGTTTTCCGAAGCCAAAATCCCTTTGGCATGCAGTGGTAGGAGTCTGTTAAAAGTGACCAAATCTAGAAGTCCTAATCAACAGACCGTCAAGGTAGACATTAGAAGAGATTTGAGGGCATTGGAGGGCCGTTCCAGGCCCGTTTTCCAATCTGGGTAGATCTGTAAACAGCCGGTACAGGGTGTCAAAATTTTTTTTTTTTAAATAAAATAAAATAAAATAAAAAATTCTCTCCCAAATACCATTTCAGGCCAATTTTTTTTTTTTTTTTTTTTTAAAATGACGTGGCACTCTCTTGACCACATCAGCCTAGCAGGTTTCCTGCGTTCCACAATGTGGAAACGCTGTAGGAACGCAAGATAACTCGCGGGCTCTTGGAGGCCTCAAATCTCTTCTAATGCAACTGTTGTGAAACTGTTGATTTGGATGCTGGATCTTCTAGTAGTGTGCTTTTGATAGTGTATACGTTTTAGTACTTATAGTTTACGACATCTAATATTAACGATGCTTAGTGACACAACATCCGTCACTTTAATTGTGACGCAAATAGCAAAAACGATCTTTCTTGCAATCACCCTATCCTTCCTTGAGGAAATATTATTTTTAACTTGGACATCAAGGTACATTCACATTGAAAGGCAAAATATAAAATGCATGAGGTCAAGATTGCAAACTCAATTGAAAGATTTAAATCAAGGAGGCAAATCTTCACCTTAATCCAATATGGCACTTAACATGTGTTATATTTTAGGGGGTGTTTCACACTACATCCTAAGTTCCAACTTTCTAAATTCTACTTCAAGGCCAAATCTCAACTTTCTTGGGTTGTAGAAGGTGAATAAAAAATAAAAAAATTATAGAACTGGGGATTCATATTATGAAGGCTAAAGTTCCAACCCTAAGTCCTAACTTGTTTCTTGTGTAACACTATATAGTAGTTATAGTACCTAAAGAAGCCAAAAAACTATTTTGGGCACTACTTTTCATCAAATTTGCATTGGACAAATTTAAAGAAAATTCAACCTACTAGGATGCCTTACATATTGTTTTTCTCTTCCTTCTATATTTAAAAAAATTGTTGGGACTTGGAGGTTGAGTTGGGTTTTCATTTTGGCTAGACCCAGTTCAACCTCCAAATCCCACTTCTTTGGTTCATAAACTTCCAAAAAATGTTGCTTTGTAGGCATTTGGGAGTGATGTGTGACTTAAAATATGTGAAGTCCTAAGTTCCAATTTGCAGCTTTCCACCAATCAAATTTTAAGAATTCAATGGGACTTGGGACTTGGGGCTTAGTGTGAAATGGCCTTAATTTCTAAATAACTAGAAGCCCATTCTGGACTTTTAATATTTTTGGGAGAAGCTATTGTAAAGTCAAAAAAAAGTTATTCTTATAAAATTCTTTTTAGGAGAACAAACATGTTTTTTGTTATTAACTTTCTAGTATACTAATTTGTGTCCAATTTGATTAGGCAATTATAGAATTATATGATGTAAAATGTATTTTCAATCTCAATCCAAGCAGCTAAAATTTAAATTTATTTTAATTCATTTTATAAATCCAACCATAGCATCATATATCTAACTCATTGAAGTATATTGTGTTAAAATTTCAAAGTTATAAACTTCATGGATTGTAAAATGTTTTATTTGAAAACTTTGTAAATTTTTTTTTATATCATTATATACTTATATATGCATATTTCATTTCTCAAATTTTTATAGCAAAATGTGTGAGTCTCACAAAATTGTATAAATAGATGATGCAAACAAATATAATTGAAAAAATATTTTAAAAAATCAAGAAAAAACCCTTCAATATAATTCTATTTTCTTGTTGCTTGATTTATAATATTGAGAACAAAAAAAAGAGTAAATTGGACATAGGTTTGAAATTACTAATATATATTTCCGATAAATTTTGGCTTGCATTCAATACAATCCTTAAGGACATGCATATACTTGCAAAATTTCAATCAAAATTCTAGAATCACAATTGCTAGCCCAAATTCAATTAAAGCCCCAAAACTTTGTTCCTCAATCATTTAGGAGCTAAATCCTAGAAGGTGGTAATTTACACCTATGGGATTATAACCCTTACAATATTTAGATGTTGAAAGTGAATAGTGAGGGTATATAAACTCCACAAGGATGATGGAGTCATTTTGTTCTTTGTTCACCCAAATAGATTTATATTTTCCTCACCCTTGGTATTGATGAAATGATTTTGCAATTTTTTTTGTTCAAATAGCTAGATAAAAAACATTGGTTGATTTCATTTAATCCCTCAAGGCCCAACAACTTTTTGACAATGGAGCTCTTCAATGAATTGTCCCACTTTGATATTTTTATGCACACGCACTATAAGAAACCCGCGTTTTAGGTAAGAAGCCCCAATTTTTTTAACCCAATTTTAGGTGATGTCAATGTTGACAATCCAATGTTTTTTTGTCAACCAGAACGTCCAACTTAACATCAATGTTGACATAAAAACATTGTGTTGTCAACATTGACATCACCTAAAATCCGTTTGAAAAAATTGGGGCTTGTTACTTAAAATGAAGGTTTCTTATAGTGACAAATATGTTTGAGATTTTTAATTTTAACTATACAAAAATAAAGGCATCTTTATCTAGTATGCATGGAATTAATTGTGGAAAATATTGACTGTTGGATATTTGATTAAAACAATTTTGGATGATCAACTTTATAGGCAAAAACATAGCTTTGGGGGAAGAAAAATTATTCAAAGATGAATAATGCTTTTTTACCTCCCTTCAAAATTGTATAGGAATCTAAAGCAAATGCAGTAAGACAAAATGAGAAATAAAAAATTCTCAATTTCATACATATTTTCAGATAGAAGGAGTAGAAAGCCAAAATTGACCAAATTGGATCCTACATAAAATTTAAAAAATTTATATAAGCATCATTATTGAAATTTAACAATTTATATTATTAGCATGATCTTTTGGAACATCTTTAGAAAATTTGGAATAATTCTAATTTTTTTGTATTCTTAATTACACTAGATTGAACCTTGTATTTTTAAAATTGCTAAAAATACAAATTTGAAAATCGTTTCTCTAGACCCGGTTTGTTTGTGCAAAATAAAGACTAGAAATCTTCAAAAAAAATGTTTTTTACCATCCCTACTATTCCTTTCATTGTAAAACAATTATGCTTGCTCCTTTTTTCTATTAGATTATAATTTTTAAAATAAAACTTTAAATACTTCTCACATTGAAATTCTGAAAATAGGAAAATGCAACAAGTATGTCAACTTTTGACTGTACAAGTTCCTAGTTTACAAAATATTGAGATTTTTTTCATCCTATTGAGATTTTGCAACTAAAAATTTGAAGAGGCATAGAAAACACATTGTGTCCTTTAGGTCCTGAAGGGGTTAAAACATTTGAGGACAATAATCTAATCCACCTACCAAAATAGTAGTAATTTGTAAAAAATAGAAAAAAAATTATCTCAAGTTAATCAAGTTGTTTCAAATTAACAGAGGACCCTAGAATATTCTGTGCATTCAATCAAAAAGCCTTATTTATTATTTACAGCGTATATAGTGAGTGGGAAGGATAATTGTTTTTGTAAAAAAGTTGCCATTCTTAGCCGCGCTAATTAACACTGGAGGCGACCTAATTCAGAATCATTTTTACCGATTTCGCGCCTTCTTTCGCAAAGCGTCTTCGACGCCTGCGTCCAGAGCTGCAATCATACACCACGTCACTCCTCGGCCCTTTCATATTTTCCTGTAGGCTTCGTTTTCTCGCTTTTAGCTGCGCA
Source organism: Neckera pumila (assembly GCA_963969595.1). Taxonomy (NCBI): domain Eukaryota; kingdom Viridiplantae; phylum Streptophyta; class Bryopsida; order Hypnales; family Neckeraceae; genus Neckera; species Neckera pumila. The sequence goes on from OZ018412.1 coordinate 12,776,395, forward strand.
ATTTGGATCTCAGGGGCGCCGGGGCGCGTGTCCGAAATCGACTTCGCAGGGTTCGTTTGACCCATGGTTTCGAGGCAGCAGTACTTGGCGGATTTCCTGGGCGTTATGGAGGAGACGGACGAGGAGTTGGGGCTTACGTATTGGGAGCATTTGTTTTTGTGACGATTTGAGGGAAGGGCGTGGACGCGGGTTTTGCAGTTCGTTGGATTGGGAGGTGCGTCGGAGTGGGATGCGAGTCGGTGAAGTGGACCGAGGACCGGGGAATTGAGGGCGCGTATTGTAGTATGGTGGAAATGTGCCGCGGATAGGAGGTGAGTGAGTGCGCGTTAGGGTATGCGAGGGTTTGGAGTGATGGTGGAATGTGGACAATGTTGCGGTGCGACCGCGATTAGGTTTGAATTTTTGAGGTTCCGCGTCGGATTTAATTTAGGTCTCACGGATCCCATGGGGGTTGCTTTGTGCTGAATGCCGGTTTCTTAGGGTTTGGATTCATGGATGGATTTGAGAATGCAGTTTGAGTGCGTAGGCTATGTGACCGGCAATGTTTTATCCTGGAGATATGTTGGATGAGAGTATCAGGGCAGCGTGGACGCTTTGAAATTGATTTTTGAAGTGAAAGTGCCTCGCCTCGCCTCGCGAAAGTATTGGGTGAAATGTTTGAAAATAGTTTGATGTGGCACATGCGAAGTGTTGAGCCTGCTTGCCATGGCAATATGGCATGCATTTTTTCTGCATCAATGATTTGTCTGTGGCTTCAGGGGATCTACTTTCAAAATGAGCGTTCGGTAGCTGCAAAGGTTTTCCGTCCTCTTGCGGCCTCGCGGGGTCGTTAATAATTGCTTAACTTCATGTGGGCTGGGAGAACTCGACAGGCGAACTGTTTCTTCCAAGTGTCGCCAAGTGGTCTCGGGGGTTGGTGCAAAGTGATGGCCCAAGATAAAGACGATCAATGTGAACATCACGTAGGTACCAGCACCGTATATCTATATCCAAGGTGCTGGATTCGAGAATTCAGCACCTGTAATGTCAGCTAGGAAAGGGATGCACTTAGCCCAGGTTGGGCAGCGAATGGCAGATCAGTCCCGGCATGGAGTACTGGAGCGCGATATTGAACAGGTAGAGCCTCCTGAACACGTTGGTCTTTAGTTGAGCGATACCCTTCCTTTTGCTTGCGGATTAGAAAATGGATTGATTTTTAGGGTTTTAAAGAATTCCCTCGCTTGATTTCTATCCGTATGGTGAGGGCTTCCTCTTGCGTTACCTGGCCAGGGAGCATCAGTTCTACGGAATTAGCCTCGTGACCAATATGGAAGGTAGTATCATCGCTTAGAAGCGCCATGAAATAAACAAAGTGTGAGGACATGCAAGGCAGAGTATACTATTCGTGTCGCTTGAAGCATTTGAGCATGTGTAGGATTGATCATTGGGAGAGGAGTGTAGAGCTGTGTTGAGGTCACATTAGGAGCAAGACTAAATCTGTTGAGATAATTTTTTTTTCACTTTGTGTGAACTTCTTATCCAAATTCGGCGTGGGAGGTTGGTCAGCACTATGAATTACAGCAGACAGTTCTATTTCCATTGCAAGCTCATTTTTGTCACTGATCTGATTTTGCCAAGTCATGTTTTTACCCAACTTGCTAGTTGAAGACCAACCAAGTGTAAAAACTTTCGAGATCAGGTCCCGAACTGTTTTAGTATCCTCCATGTTTATCGGTTTGCATGTTTCCTTACGATTAGGCGACCCTACCCAGATTCGTATGACTTTAGCAGAGTCTGTTCTTCTAGTTTTACAGAAGGTTAGTTTTGAGGTTCTAGAGTGCTAGTGATTAAGATTGATGCATCGTGTTGGTGAGTAAGTTTAGTGTGTTATTACGTTCTCTGTAGATTCGACGAATGTGTGAACTCTATTTGTCGAAGATTTTCTGGCTTTCAGGAACTGGGTTTCCTAATGAAATCGAGACGAGGAATGCTGAAAGAGTGACCACTGTGAAGGACGAAGTTGTGGTGCATGGATTAATCACTAAACTCTCCAGAGGTCATCGAGAATTTTATTGTATGAATCCAATACAGAACATGGATGATGTGCCTCCTTATTGGTATTCTTTCTCGTGCTCGATCATGCTTTAGCAACAGCTCTCTCCTCCATGTAGAACATGTTTGATTCCCTATCTGATCTATTTCTTTCATTGGTTGAAGGCTATAACTGCACTGAAGAAAGGTGCGCAGCTTTTGAAGTACGGTCGGCGTGGGAAACCCAAGTTTTGTCCTTTCAAACTCTCCAATGTACGTCATTTTACGATGTGCCTTCTTCTGACATTGTTCTTCTTGCGTCCCTGATCACTGTTCCTGATATACAGTAAACTTTGAGCGTGTCATTCTCTTTTTACTTCAAAATCAGCGGGGTCGCTTGATATCATGATCGCTTGTCCCAGCATCGGATCTAAACGAAGAACCTTTCTTACAGTTCGGAACAAGTTGGCGTTGCTGTCGATCGCTGCCGTATTCTTTGCCCAGCTTTATCTGTCACGAGAACCTTTTGATGCGAAGCTTAGCTTCACCTAGTACACCATATGAATGATGATCTTGGGTGTTTGAGATCCTGACTTTGAACAGCTGTGTGCAGGATGAGAATGCATTGGTATGGTACTCCGGGGGAGAGGAGAAGAGACTCTGGTTGAGTACTGTGACTAGAATAATACCTGGCCAGCGTACTGTAAGTTCCTGATTGTCTGTTTCGCTGCTCTGTGGAATGACTGTGTTCCAGTGCTGGGCGTCGTTATGAGTTCTATGATCCGTAGAATGTTCTTTTAATTTCAAATAGTCAATCACACTATTTGTTAAAGGTTAAAAGATCGCGGTTAATCAAACCACAGAAGAAACAAGATATATTATCTATGAAAATTCCTAAAGAAACAAGATATTGTATCTATATTTGAAGAAATATGTTTATTATCCCTCTTTAGTGCTGTTTGTGATCGCTGTGCTGAGACATCACGGCACATTTAGAATTTCCTTGAGACATCCTGCCCCTCCTGCACCAACATAGGATTAGGATCTCAAGCTCATGCTCTTCTTCTCCATCACTGTTGTTCCGTCTCGATACTGGAAGATCTGGACTTGGATGTGGAGATTGACCTCGAGAATTTTTGTACAAATAGTGTGAGTTTATTTTGGAGATCCTATCACCGTCCAGTATCGAGAAACTAACAAACTCGTTTGTCTGCCCCGACAGCCCGTTTTTTTACGTTACCCGAGGCCCGAGAAGGAGTACCAGTCTTTTTCACTGATTCACTCCAATGAGGAACGGTCACTGGATCTGGTGAGTGTCGAAGGAAAGTGTGTGGATGTATGGTTGACTGGGTGTGGTTAGTGCAGGTGGTGAGCAGGAGGATCTTTGGATGAGTGTGCATGTATTTTGAATTATTGGATACGAAATACTGATGCGTAATTGCGATGTGTTTGCAGATATGTAAGGATAAGGATGAGGCTGAAGTCTGGTTCGTGGGCCTGAAGGCTTCTGTTGCTGGCGCTCAGTTGCGGAAATCGAAGTTCAACCTCAAGCATGAAGGATCCGCGGATGCCATCAGTCCTGCACTGACTAGGAGTAGTTCACCTCTTACGTCCCCGTTCGGAAGCACTGACAATCTGCACCAGGTATGTATTTGTGGTTGTCACCAAAGAATTGTAACGAGCCTTCTGTTGTAAGCATCAGATCCGAAGTTACCTTGGAGTGTTAGCAAGCCGCACTAACAATGATTGATAGCCATTTCAGCTGTTTGTTTAAAGGAAGATGCCGTTTGGACTATGCCTGTCTTACTCTGAGGCGAGTATACGTAAAAAGAAACCACCTGCTGTACTGAAGGTTCGAAGTTCCAGTACTGTGCTCTCATGACTGGGCCAGTGTGGTATATGATGTTGATAGTGTCGAGTGAAAATGATGACTTGGTTTCCATACCTGATGATCGCACCGTTCTGGTCTGGCAGGAGAGCGGGGATGTTTTCAAGGCCTCGAGTTTTTTAGGCAGTCCCCTGCGATCAGATAAGGGTTATCTGACAGGATCCGTTCCTAAAGTCGAAGCCAAAAATCCTTTTGATGCGGGTTCAGTTGGAGGCTCGATGCATTCCGGCAGTTCATCGCTGGGGTCGGACAGCGTGAGTGCGCATCTGAGGCTGTCTGGTGCCGGCCAGTCTGACAATTACAGGATCAGCATGTCTAGTGCTGTGAGCTCGTCGAGCCACAGTTCACTGCACGGCGAGGACAGCTCCCTTCATGGTGAGGCGTTGGGCGACGTGTATCTGTGGGGAGAGGGTGCAGGCGACGGCATTTTGGGTGGTGGCGTGCACCGAATCGGCAGCGGTGGAGGCCTGAAACTGGACGCACTTCTCCCGAAAGCTCTGGAGTCTGCCATGGTTCTGGATGCGCAGTACATCGCTTGCGGGGGCCGGCATGCCGCGGTGGTGACGCGTCAGGGAGAGGTGTTCAGTTGGGGGGAGGAGTCCGGAGGGCGTCTGGGCCACGGTGTGGATTGCGATGTGTCGCATCCTCAGCTGGTGGACGCGTTGGCGTCTTCGACGACGGAGGTGGTGGCGTGCGGGGAGTACCACGCTTGTGCGGTGACGCTGTCCGGGGATTTGTACAGCTGGGGCGACGGCACTCACAGCCTGGGCCTGCTGGGCCACGGCAACGACATCAGCCACTGGATTCCGAAGCGGGTGAACCTGGAGGGGATCCGAGTGGCCTCGGTGGCGTGCGGTCCTTGGCACACTGCATTCGTGACCTCGTCCGGGCAGCTGTTCACGTTCGGGGACGGCACGTTCGGAGTGCTGGGTCACAACGACACGAGGCGCGCGTACTCTCCGCGGGAGGTGGAGTCTCTGAAGGGCTTGAAGACGGTGAGGGCAGCGTGTGGGGTGTGGCACACCTCGGCCGTGGTGGAGGTGATGGTGGGGAATTCCACGGCCACCAGCATCTCGTCCGGGAAGCTGTTCACATGGGGCGACGGCGACAAGGGTCGACTGGGCCACGGGGACAAGGAGCAGCGGCTGGTGCCGACTTGCGTGGCCGCGCTGGTGGACCACAATTTCCGGCAGGTGGCCTGCGGCAACAGTCTGACGGTGGCGTTGACGACGTCGGGGCAGGTCTTCACGATGGGTGGTTCGACGTCCGGGCAATTGGGGGATCCCCAAGCGGACGGGAAGCTGCCGGGACTGGTGGAGGGGAAGCTTTTGGAGTCGTTTGTGGAGGAGATCTCCTGCGGAGCGCATCACGTGGCCGTTCTGACTCGTAAGTCGGAGGTGTACACTTGGGGAAGGGGCGCGAACGGGCGTCTGGGCCATGGGGATCTGGAGGACAGGAGCACGCCGACGTTGGTCGAAGCGCTGAAGGACAAGCAGGTGAAGAGCATCGCGTGTGGTTCGACGTTCACTGCCGCGATCTGCCTGCACAAATGGCTGTCTGGCGCCGATCAGAATGCGTGCTTGGGATGCCGTCTGCCATTTGGGTTCACTCGGAAGCGGCACAACTGCTACAACTGCGGGCTGGTGTTCTGTCACGCGTGCAGTTCTAAGAAGGCTCTGAAAGCGTCGCTGGCTCCGAATCCGGGGAAACCATTCCGAGTGTGCGACCCGTGCTACATCAAGCTTCGGAAGGGCAGCGATGGAGTAGGGGGGTCCGTGGGCGGCTTGGGGACGCGCCGGCGGTCGATGGAGCTGAAAGACGGCTCCAGCAAAGGAGAGCTGAGGGTGCCGAGACCCCATGGCTCGAACTCGGGGAAGCCTCCGAACTCGATCACTTTGGAGTTCGGCAAGGCGGGTGATGCGAGGAAGCGGACCAAGAAGCCCGACAGTTCGACCAGTCGTGTGTCGCCGGCTCCCAACGGGTCTGGCGGTCTGGCATCGTGGGGTTCCGTGAGCGTGCCCGCGGGTTTCGCGAAGCCTCCTTTCCAACCGAGTTCGAAAGGGCCCGTGGTGTTATCGAGCACGGTGTCATCAGGTCGAGCGGTTTCGAGAGCTGTTTCGCCTCTGTCTCGGCGCTCGAGCCCGCCCAGATCGACGACACCAACTCCGACGGGGACGGGTCTGGTCGTTCCGAGAACCGTGGTGGAGGACTTGAAGAAGACGAACGACAATTTGAGTGACGAGAACGTGCAGTTGAGGTCGCAGGTAACATCCTGGATTATAAGGACCTTATGATGGTCTAGCACGTTTCGTGCCGCGATTGCCAAGGTGACTGGAATGCTTAATTCAGTGTTCGGTATTTCCGCGCTAACTGTGCCTCTATTTGATAGGTGGAGAGTTTAGCCAGGCAGCTCCAAAATCATGAGAAGGATGTTCATCGTTCTGCTCAGCAGCTCCAGAATGCCATTGCGATGGCAACGGAAGAGGCTGCGAAGTGTCGAGCTGCGAAGGAAGTCATCAAGTCACTGACTGCACAGGTATACTTCTTTGTTCTAACGAGGGTTCTGCTTGCTTGTGGAATCAGCTGTAAGCTGGGACGCTTTATGCTGATACCTCGGTGGAGAATCCTGTATGATAGATGCTTTGAATCCTTGGGGAGCAGATGCGGGTCCATACTGTAGCAATGGAGGAATTAGGCCATTTTCTTGAGGAGCCTGTGGAGGCTTTGACGTCGGACTCGGTATCATAGTCTCACTCTCCACCCTTTGCACTCGCCCATCTGAATTTAGGATCCTCAGTGCATTCGTGACCTTCCTTGATAGAGTTTGCAGTCGTTCCTTTGTGACTGAACGAAGTGTTTGAAATTCCCACGAGTTTCTGAGAATTCTGTCGCTTGAGAGCATCCTGTTGGCTGTTTCAACCTTTTAAAGATCGATATTCTTGCATTTCTTCTATCTCCCGTTCTATCTTTTCTCGTCACTAGGTCATGTTGTGTCCGAACCCAATTCCGAACTCCTCGATTTTTTGGGCCCTGTGTGCTTGTTCATTGATTGAAAGTAGTGATAGCGTGAAAATGCTGAATGTGCCGTGACGCCTTGAATTTCTAATTCCCAAGTGCACAAGCTTAATATACGAAGTGCGCTTTTGAAGCTTAGTTTCGATTTTAGTAACATCCAAAACATATTTTCTATCGTTCCAAGATTTAGGGTGTTTCTATTGCTGCGTTTATTCTCTTCCTCGAAGATTCCGAGTTGATTTCTTTCAAAATTTGTGTGGATATGGAAGTGGCCACATAGGGATTAAGACGCGCTCTAGTGCTGTCCTGTTTCTCTTCTTTTTCCTGGTTCAATCTTGTGGAATGTGTTGATTCTCTGAAATTTCGGTGCCTATTCGAATGATATCGTCTGAATGGTAGTTTTCGTGGTCTTTGCAGCTGAAAGAGATGGCTGAGAGGATGCCTCAAGGTGCGTTCAAACATGGGCGATCGGCTTCTTTGTCTCTTTCTCGTCTCGACATTCCGAATGGAGCTCAGGGGAGTTCGGCTCTTGATGGAGGCAGCGAAGGATCAGGGTTGCACTTTCAGCACTTCAGTCCAAGCGCGGATAACCATGGCAGCGAGGGCAATGGAGTTGTGAGTCCTTCAGATCTGCTCTCAGGACGTGGGTCACAGGGAGCGGACAGTCCTGGCATGGGTGCAGAGGCTGAGATGGGAAGGGTGGTGCGACCGCCAACGAGGCTGGGAGAAGGAGAGATGAATGGGTACGATACAGGACAACGACCAGAGGAAGGGGTTAGGACATCGGTTACCTCGCTGTCGACCGAAAACGGAAGAGAACCGGAGTCGGAGTGGGTAGAGCAAGATGAGCCTGGCGTGTACATCACGTTGACTGCCCTTCCAGGAGGTGGAAAAGATTTGAAGCGTGTTCGTTTCAGGTGTGGTTTCTGCTATTTGCTATGATATGCTCCGAGTCCATTCTTCTGCCAGTGTATGCCATGTTAGTTTGATTTTTCAGATTAATGTTGGGCGAAACGCCTTTGGTTAGTCCGTGGAGAGTATTGTGCTCTTGCTAAGGTTGTCTTGGCGTGGACGTTGCAGTCGGAAACGGTTCAGTGAAAGGGAGGCTGAGCAGTGGTGGGCAGAGAATCGAGTGAGGGTGCATGAACAATACAACGTCCGAAGTGGAATCGACAGAGTGAACAACCCCAGTGGAGCTCCTGCCGGACCTGTAGGAGCAAGGTAAGGAATGGATGGGATGCAATTTTCGATGGATTACGGCCGCTTTCACACCACCCGGACGAGTGTCGTTGAGCTCCGTCCTGGAGACGGGTTCCCAGGGTGATGAAGAAGTGTGGAGAGGAGTCCTGTTGGAGGCTTTCATGATAGCTACAAGAGAATATTTGTAACATTGGAGAACTCGTAACACATTGTTGCCCTCTTGTTAGGTTACTCATGCTAGATCTCCTGATAGAGTGCGGCGTCATTCCTCCCTTTGGCTTGTGATGTGTTTTTATAAGGTCGCGGCTTTGCGCTTCTGATTTTTGACATCAGCTCTACTTTCGGCTCTACTTTGAGAGGATTGCTCTGTTGGTTGGATTGGGATCCCTGCATCTCGCTACTTGCGGCGTGGACACGTTTTTAGAACCTGTAGGAGTAGGTTTTGGGAATAATATTGGAGTGGATTTAGTCTTTGTTCCGCAACTGAAATTAGCTTCTCTGATTATGGTCCAGCAAGGCTTGGACGATAGCAAATCCTTGTAGAGGAAGTACATTCTGCGTTCTAGAAATAGTCCATGTGCTATTTTTTCCTGGTAGGTTGTAGGTTGCAGTAGAACGTGCTTCCACTGCCATTAGGGTGCTCCACCTATGCTTCCACGCTGGAATGCTCGAAGGGTATTCCTTTTTTCGTGTGGACTGTATTGGAAGGCATAAGGTGAGAGCAATTTGTCTGAATAGCTTGTAATATACAATTGATTTTTCTTCCATGGCATCCGTCGGAGTTCGTGTTCTTCCACCTGGTTCAGTGGAGTTTGCAGTATGTGTTTTGTGATTTGGAACATTCGGGTTTGCTTGTGTCGGTCAGCAAGGAGTACAAAGTACAGACCCCGCAGCGGAAATCTTGGACTGGAAAATATATGGTCAGGAGGGTTCAATTTTTTTTCTCTGCCCATGAGAGCGCTGATTATGAAAAAGATGGTTCAGTGTTTTCTTTCAGTATCGTCGGTCGGTGGCGACTTGTGCCAATCAACAATGCTACATAGTATAATGAAAGTATGAATGTTTATTTTTCGTTTTAACCCTCTATATCCCAGACAATTTTCAGTACGTGTTCACAACATACTGCTTTCTATGGAAGCATTGAAGTGATTATATACCCTAACTCATACTAAACTTATTGAGTTTATGTTCAAGTTTGTGAACTGTGGGGAGGAAGTGTGTCCTTATTTCAAGCATTTATGCTCACTCTGCAGGGCAGGAGAGGAAGTAGAAGGTATACATACCTATAATGGATAGCCCCTGTAATGATACATTGGTTCATACTTGATTAGAAACATGTTCCGAAGCTAGCCATTTTGGGTGAATCTATGAGACAAGGATGGGTTCAAATGAAAAATCTACATTATATTGAATGAAACATTCATTCTTGATGAAAAAAAATGCTTTTTGCATTCTTCCTCATCCTTATTTTTTGCACATATGGAGCTCAATTTTTGAACAAATTCCCATGTCTTACAGGTTGAAATGTTTAAGTTATCCAATCCATTATAGGTATCTCTACTTTAGTGTGGCTACCTTCATTGACGCAGTTGTTTGTGTACTATGGGAGAGATATTCAACCTCTTAAGTGATCATATTTGAGCCAAACTAATTGTCAATTGTCTTCAATTGACTGGACAGAGACTGCCTAGTATGTGGAGAGGTTGTTAGACATTATGAGGATGATTTTGTTTGCGAGAGAGTTCAACATGATTTCTTAGTTGAAAAAGCATATGAGTAGTTGAAAAGTGGTACAAGTTGTTGGTTTGTCACAATCCTTTGTGAATAGGATTAGGAAGAAATACGGTGAGAATTAACATTGTCATGCCAAAAGCACAATGTCCATAGGCTTTGATATGTTGGGAGAAGCAGTATGCAAAGCGTTTGGTCCTTTCAAGCGGGAGTGATAGTGCAGTGGAGACAATAAGAGAGTATATTCTTCATTGAAACAATGAGGAATGTTTAGAAAATAGGAAGTTTAGGGTCATTATTTTACTAAAGCGTCAAAGCCGGCTTAATCTACCCAAAATGTGAAAGCAAGGTTAGAACTTTTTTAATTGTATAAAGATAGAACAATGAGTTATTGGAAAAGGGCTATTTTTAGTTACAATCATTTCAACTCTAATTTAATGGCTTGAGTTGTTGTTTGCTTAATCATAAAATCCTTCTAATCTGCCAAGTTAAACAAACAGTGAAATGTTGCGCTTGTAAGGTTCAATGATGTTTTCAAGTTGTGTGATAGTAAGAGTTGTATATAAATAGATGTGCAAGAATGAAAAGACACTCATTGAATGTCGTAGGCTATCTTGAGTTGTTGCAAGGAGAATTGCTTAGCACTTTGATAAATTGCAACTTTGATCTGGATGAAGTTATTTTTAAGGAAGACAATGTGACTTCACACAAAGCAAAAATTATTTAGGAATGGTTTCAAGAGTAGCCATATTCCATTGTAGAATGTCTTCCTCAATCATCGGGCCTCAATCTCATTGAATATGTGTGGGCTATCTTCAAATGGCCATTGAATGCTTGTTCTACTACTTTGAAGAATCTTCAAAACCGTGTGGTAACAAGATTTCCAATATTTTTCTTTGTCGATGTTGTTTGTAGCTTCATGCTTTACAACTTAGTTTTGTAATCAAAGTTTTTGTAATTGATCAATTGATTTCATGGCATTCTCAATTTTCAACAATTGAATGAATCATTGACTTAATAGTTTTACTTAGTGTCTATTTTGCCACTAGAGAGAGTGGAATTGCACATGATGGTGTTATAGTAAGTTAAATCCAATTATGCATTTTGCAACAGTTAT